>JABCKG010000003.1:0-125610 GCA_018851835.1 Hypsizygus ulmarius | reverse complement strand
AGGTTTTAAACGCGCAACGAAAGGATCAGTGCAGGCACCTAGGAGGTCAAATGGTCCTCCCATATGTAGTCTCCAACGGGTATTTAGATTCCGATATTAGTATGATATGCAAACAGGCATAATGATTTACAGGTTGGAATACATTTTGGTGGTTGTTCTTTAAATGGATGCCAAGAGGCGCCATGTATGTACACCAAGTTCTATCGCCATATCGCCAAGGTACGCACAAACAGTGAAGGTATAAACGTCGGTGATAGACCGCTGTTCAAAGCGGTGGTCTCGGACGATTTCACGGAACGAAGCAGTTGGGTGCGTGGCCTACTGACGTGCCATGGTTTATACGCACATGGTCAGGGCGATAAATAGGGGGCTGCGTAAAAATAGTGGTATTTTGTGGAGGGTATACTGCAACAGGTTCGCTCTGCATACTTCCCGAATGCAACCGTACAGACAGGAGGCAAGATGTCAAGACGAAAGTAGTCCAAGGAGCCGGCCCTACGAAGATTCCAGCACTTGCTCTGAAGAACGATGCGACCCACGACCACTACGATATCGAGATGAGGCATCGCTTCTATCTCTCCTTGGTTGGTGAAGTACGGATTCACCATGAGGGTTCTGATTACCACCAATGGGTATAGGTGTGGCGTGCGCTTGAGCAGAAGGTCTTGACGTAGAAATCGTCCGCGGCCTAAAATTAGACTGCAACGCGCCTCGATTGGGAGGTGAAGTGAAACGACGGGCTCTGGAGGGGTACGACTGGGGAGCAGAGTGGAGCCCTGACGGCGAGAAAGCAACGCGCGACGCGGCGGTTTGCGAAGAGAAAGACTCCTGCGGCCTCATAGTCTGATGTCCAGAGTACCGAGCGGACGCCGCTATGAACAGGGTGCCTGACGCCGACTGCGTCGCTGAAAAGGTCGCAGTGGCAGCAGATCTTCTGATGTCTCGCGCTGTCGGTGGTTTCGGCGGCTTTGGGGGAGGAGGGGGCCCAGGGTCATAGTCCGGATTATAGGACATCCACTGCATACCAGATGGTTCACAAAGTCTGCCCCTCACGGCGTCAAAGGTGTAGTAAACAGATTTTGGAATCTTTTCCATCGTCAGAGCCATCGCCGCAAGTCTTTCATAGATGACAAAACCGGCATGAGCATCGTTGCCTGCATCTAAGGAAGGCGAAACCCCGAAGAAATAGGTGAGATTCTTTTCCGCGGTTGAGATGACCTGGAATAACAAACATTCTATCTGTCCGGGATTCAGCTCCGCCTCCCAGTTGCTGCGTGTAACCTTGCCTTTTGGCAAGAGAAGATCTTCGTAGCTTTCGATAAGGCGAGCCAGACCAAGAGGGTTGCTGTATTTGCCTTTCCAGCGATCGTTGTCGACTGAACGAGCAAGTAAAGATAGGTCGACACAATTGCGTGTTGATACTCCGTGATCTTTGTACAGTTTCTTGACATCGCCTGCAGAGTTTTAGGTCAGGAATTGGTCGGGTTCAGGCGAGGACAACCTGACCCTGTATCGCGACACCTGCTTTTATGGAATCGGGGCTTTCGAGGAAATCACGGAGGTTGGCGGGGAATTCTACGATTGATAAACTTTAACATGATAGACAGACGGAATTGAAATAGCACGAGTTAGCAAAACGTTACCTTGCATGGCGCTTACTTGAATTAGAAGCACAGTATCTGCATTGGCAAGTTGGACCAAAGCAACAGGATTCTCCGCCGTCGCTTTAGTAAAGGTTGGCTTCCATTCGAGATCAAACCCGACGACGCCTTGGAGGGAGGCAACATGGGCATTTGCAACTTCGACGTCTCTGATATAATGCAATTTTGCATTGGGATGGAAATCACGCCAAGAGTACGGGACAGTTGGGTGCGTGCGTTCGGGCGATGGAACATGTACTGGTATGGGAATGCGATTGGAGGTCTCAGAGGGCAATTGCAAGGGAGCGTGGACGGACATAGATGGTCGATATCTGGCGTGGTGGTAGAGCAGGAGAGCAAGACGACGAGCACGCATCAAGAGCTGGCTTTATATGGATTCTCCATCAACTTCAGCGCACGTAAAAACGAGGAAGCAGCGCACGAAGTATACTTGTTGATGCAGCGTCTGGTGAGAGCAGGTCAAATTTAGCAGCTGCCTGATTGGATGCTATTTGGGGTACGCGTTCGCTGGGCAGGTCACATAAGTCACGTTTCGGACCACCAAGTAAAAGCAAAGCCGCCAAGACTAAATCACAAGTCCATTCGTCCACCCCGTCCTCCCATCCCCAACACGCAATCATCGACTGAGCTCACCGCGCTTTCGCTTATTCACTATCCCTCGATGGCCGTGCTTGGCGTACCCAGCACCAAGTGACCTAAAATAGCTCATAAATGGATGTTCTTGGCAAAAAGGCTTGGAGTTCACAAAAATAGGTCTGTGTCCAGGACATAAGAGCGACCTTTGGCCAGTCTTTCAATCCTTGGCCCCGCATTTTTCCTGTTTATCATGAACTCCGTGTCTTCCCCACCCCACAGCATCCCAGCAGAGAGCTCGACTGTCTCTCAGCCCTCTCGTAACCCCGATGACCTCAAGCATCTCGTCGCGTCTGCTTTGAACATCCTTGAACAGGTTTATCTCTCTCTTTTTTAACCATTTCTCATTATCAGTGATTCTCATCTTACTCTCTGTAGACCCCTCCTCCTAGTCTCCGGGAAATTCTAGGTGCTTACCGCTCCAAAGGCGACGGTGATCGCGACATGCTCCTTGCTATGCTCAATGCCAAAACTGCTGAGGACCAGGTTAGTTGATTACATATCGTCGACCCACCTTCTTTTATCTAACGGTGACCTTATCACATTTCAGCGTCTGGCTTCCATTGCCGCTCTCCAGCGCTCCGTTCTGGATGTTTATCACGTAGGCCCGCACCAGAATGCTCCGTCACAGCCACAGCCACGTATGAACGGGAGTCAGCACTACCCAACACCGACCTTTACGCAGTCACCGCATCTCTGTGATAAAAAGTCCAGGCGCCAACATCACCCACAACATCACCACCATCTCCCGTCTGGCAGCCGATCACCACCTCGCGTTCACCATCATGCCAATTTGCCATCAATGAGGGATGTCCCAATGTCACATTCAGACCATATTCCCCGCAAGCGCCATCGTTCGTCAATCTCCCCCCATTCTCCTCACAGCTTCTATGAACCCCATCATACCCAGCACATCTCTCAGCTTGAACATTTGCCGCCATCCCCGTACTCCTCGTCGAGCAGGAGCGACTCTGCAGAATATTCCCCTCGATCGCGAACGTCTATGGCCATCGGCTCCTTGCTGTCCTCCGGGCCAAGCCAAGAGGTCAACGGAGATGATCCTTAAACCACCCTCACATTTTAATGTTGACCCCGCGGGTTCCATCCATAACTTTCCATTTATTCTTTTGCTTTCTCTGAACCGTTGGTAATTTACTTTTTTGGCGTGTAGTTCTACCGACTGTCTATAGCTTGGCTCCCCTCTGTTGTGATATACCCATATCTTATGGTACCCTACTTGCTAGCCTTAATTCACTTATGCATCGTTGAAGTCTTACTTACATATGTACCTTTGATGTACCTGGAACATTCATCGGTTGTTGATTCGTTTGTATACCCTCATTACTTCGGCCAGCGTGTGTGCAAAACGAATATTCGCACTCGGGCTCAGCGCTATTTCAGCAGGTCCAGGCTTGGCTTACAACATGTGTTCAACGCGACAAGAATAAGGCTCTTGGCGTCGAGATAATTGCGGAACAAGATAGTAACAAGATCTCCTGTTTACAGGACGCTCAGACGATCAGGGCCATAATTAAACCGCTGGGCGTGATAGGGCAAATAATATAAGGTTCTGTTACTGTTCTGTTCTGTTCTGCTGTTTACCTTGTCTTGATGCCTCGGGGTCGGGGGCCGACCCGCGTAATCATCATCTTCAACCTCATTCTATGAATAGCTCACCCAGAGACATGTGACTTGACGCGACGGGAAGTTGTTTGTTCGTGGTTGGTTCGAGCCTCTCCTTGAACCAGGAACCACGATGTCCGACGACGACGAGTTTGATAACCTCCCTGACGAATTTGCGGACATTGAGGGAGTGGATTGGAGCGAGATACTATCCGGGGCGCACCCACCTCCGACGCATCTAATTCAAGATGACCACGTTGAACTTCCTAGGATTCGATCACTTAGTTCGAATTCGTCGACTAGTTATTCGTACGACGAGGGCATGGATTCTGCATTCTTGGCCGAGCTTGATGATCTGGAACGAAATGCCACTCGTGGTGGTGCTGGACCCTCTAGAGATCCTGGTATGTGGTGACTTTCACCGTGTCTTCACAAAAGCACCGTCACGAACTACGTACACTGTACCAGCGTCTTCATCTATACAAAACACACGTGTCGCGGAGACCGCTGCCTCATGTGAGTCACAGTGTTGACCGCAGAGGAAATAGACTAACGCCCGAAACACATTTCAGCACGAAGACGCAGTGGTACGTTCCCCATTTGAGCAGTTCCACCTCGTCCTCACCTTTGCCTCGAGCTTCACCCCCCCATTCGAACCCAGGAACACAATTCAATTCGCATAGCATCTCCTTCAGTACGTTGTCCAGAATCCGGGGAACCAGACATACATAGTTACAGTATGTATCACACTATTCTTAGATGCACGAGACTCGCAGCCGTCCTTGTTATGTCGTATGTCCCTCATCCCCAAAATGAAATGTTTCAGACCCTGATTATACGCAGCAGCTCGATCTCCGAAGAAGCGGAGGGAGTTTGAAGGAGACGATTATGCGCGGCCTCCGGCGTGGAAGAGAAGTCGATCGGAAGCGTCGCCTCTGGGATTTCACTCGCCAAATAAGAAAGGAAAAGCCAAGGCTACAGGGGACGAGGTCCTGGAGATACTGTCCAATTTTGAAGATGAGTTGACGTGTCCTATGTAAGTGCGGTTTTCATGTTCCGTGGCTTGAGTGTTCTCATGACCGTTACTTAGATGTTCCGATATCCTGTAAGTCGTTCCGAGTGCTCTGTATGTGCATGTCCATAATCAGAAACGACAGTGTTGCTGCTCATCTCGGCAACCCATGTGGCCACACCTTCTGCGGCGAATGTGGGTGGCAGTGGAAGAAGAAGGGTGTCTGTGACCAATTTCATTTCGTGAACGATATGCTTTATCTGATTTCCGGGTTGATCTCACAGAAAAATAATTGCGCGATCTGCCGCACGGTGCTATCCCGCACGACGCCTATGATACCCAATTATGCAATGGACAACACGGTGGAGAAGCATATATGTATACTAGGGCAAAGTGGTGTCGACGAGTGGAAACGCGGCGGAGCCAAGCACATCGAATGGATTGCGCGAAAGGAGTAAGCCCCCGCATGTGTGCGCAATCTGCAATATTATCCTTAACTGAGACCCCGGCAGACGATGGAAGAAAGATGTGGCAGAGCGGGCTCGGGCAGCAGTGCAGCAGAAAAAGGGAAAGCAAAAGGCGACGGCGATAGTGAATCTACGAGATTTCATAGATGTGGACATGCAGTGGTTCATAGCTGATGACGAGGAAGACGAGGACTATGTGGAGGAGGAGGAGGATGTGGAGGTGATATCGTCCAGACGGTGGCGTCGAAGGGAGAGATAAGTATAGCAGCGGCGAATATGGGCTTAGCCGGTGACGTCATCATGTAATAGTCGGTCCAGGCTTCGAACGCCAGGGAAGCTTTGGACAGTCCCCCCAACATCGCTCACACACAAATATCGTCTGCATGCTCCTCGTCGACTTCAGCCCCGCCCTCGCAGCGACCACCAATGTCCAAGTTCCAAATGAACACAAGTCCGCCCTGCTCAACTTCACTGCAGCGCTGAGCGCCGCAGACTACACTGAGCTCAAGCACGCCCGGGCGAGGCTCCAGCTGTGGTCCAACATTCCTTTCGATGACGGGCGGTGGGTGGAATCCGACTTTGGCGAGCCTGAGGATGCTCGTACCGGAGGGTCTTCTGCGGCGATAGAGGTGTATCTTGGTGTGGCGCGTGAGGCGGTCGTCGCCAACACACAGTCGCACGTGCTATCACTGCAATTGTCTATACTCTTGCCCAAAAAATACTCTCGCTTCTCCTACACCTATCGCGTTGCATATCCGGATGGAGAGATCAAGTGGCTTGGGCAGTTTGGACAAGATGGCACACTTACTGTTGATCATTCGCAGGGGGACTCCACTGTCGTTCTCGCCAAGGGCTGGTCAGCACGCGACACGGGATTGACGTGGACGCCGCCGGGTCTGCAGACGAATGATACTATTACAGAGGTAATCAGGCTGCCCAATCCCGCCCTGTACACTATCTGGACACCCGGTAGACGATGGTACGTTTTTCATTACAGTCACTGTATCCTCACGCTTATCCATTCATCATACAAAGGGGCTCTGCCAAAACATCTTCGTCGGTGGCCTTCCTCGTACCACGAACTGGCCCTCGCTCTGTGTTTCTCCGTCCGACCTACATCCTGAGCGCTTCCCCCGACACAGCTATCACGTCAATCTCGCCCAGTGATGGCATCATCTCGAGTTCTGGAGCGGGCTCCCTCTTCCTACGAACATATTCGCCATCTCGCTCCGATTTACGTGCCTTCACAAACGCCGTTTCACCGCCAGACCGCGTGCGACTGGCCGCATTAGACACGGACACCGGATTAGCGCTCGTCGCTACCCCAGAGGGCGCATACCCAGTCAACGCCGTCGCAGTCCCACTCGTGCCAAAACATACCTATACGCGGTTCAAAACGCCATTGAGCTCATTGGCCGCCCTCATACCTGATGCGAGCCAGCTCTGCATCTATTCTCCCGCCGCATCAAGCGCGGCGTTCATACCCACAGGAACCCCCGCCGAGGAAGACGTCTCTTTCATAGTTGCGCCGACCGGTGGAGAATTGGTCTTGAGCCCCGTTTTCAATTTCGAACAATGCCAAGTGTCTATCCTCAGCAACTATACCGCCGTCCTGCCCTCGTTCAAAGATCCAGGAAACCTGCCGACACCGCCGTTATCTCCTCAGTTGCGTCCCGTGACCATTTCGCCTTCGCCTGCACCGACCACTGTCCCGACCCCTCATGACGTCGGGATCGCGCAAGTTCTCGCAGAGAAGGAAAATGAGTCGGAGGTCGATGCGCCTCCTGATGACGCGTCGGGTGCCGCTGCCCCTCCTGAAGACGCATCGAGTGCCACTGTCTCTCCTGAAAACGCACCGGATGATAATGCGCCGCCTGCTGCGACGTCACTTGCCCTTATACGCCCGGGGAACCAGGTCATGATGTACCTCCAGCATGTTCTGTCCTCCGCGAGGTCTATTCTGGTGACTGCCGTCATATTTCTTTTCATACATCTCAGTAGACATGATCGGGAGGTGGTCATCGACGACACGCGCACGGGCGCACCGTTGCCGGAATCGGAAGTTGAAGAAGAATCGGAAGAGGAAGAGGGGGAGAGCGGCGAACTCCATGCAGTTGTGGCGCCGAAAAATGATGTTCCCGGGAATGGTGGGGTGACATCGGAGCCTCCGGTGTCCAAGCCAGCACCCGAGGCCCAGGTCCCCGTTGAAGCGCCCAGTGTTGTTGATATCGGGTTTGAGCCGGTGCAGCCGTCTGGGATCCTGTCTTCGCTCGTGGTGGAGGTGTCAGAAAAGACGCTCGTGATTGCGTACCGATCGGTAGCGGACCGAGGTGTTGTGGTGGAGGCGGGCGGGGTGAAGCTGGAAGGCAAGGTTAAAAGGCTTGACGACGGGGTTTCTCTCTTGGAGTTCGAAGGGTATACTGGCGCGCCGGTTAAAATATCACAGGCTTGATGAGGAACTTTTTTCTTGTAGAGTATTATGTATGTATGTATGTAGTACAACGTATGTTGCTATAACTATTTGTGAATGTTGGAAAATCATGTTGGGCGCTTACTCTACGTGCCGCCCTCGTCGTCGTCAAAGTCATCTCGCCTGTGTCACGTTCTTGGTTCGTCCGGGATGCCAAACCGCGATATTGACTGCGCGACAAGGTCTTGGATCATATCCTGGGGCAGATCGTATTCCGATTCCCGAACCGCTATCGCATACGCAGCTGTACAGGGGGGTATGATATGAGCATTCATCTACATCGAGATAAAGAAACCAGCACCATCTTCTATTTTCTCGAGAGACTGGGCAGTGACTGCCTGTTTTTTGGAGAGGTCGCGGACGTACGGCGTCATGCGTTCGAAATCTATGTAATGACATGAGTGAGAAAAGTCGAAACACCGGAGTACTCTACACACGGGTACACGCACCTGCTTTGCAGTTCCGCACAAACGCACAGACTTCGTGGGCTTTGGTGCGGCCGCCACGGCGGCCGATGGCCGAGATTGCGAAGCGCATGAGCTCGCCGGTGAGATCAGAGAGACCGAGGAGGTAGTCGGACACCGTCAGCGGGAAATACTGCTCTCCAAAGCTCGTTAGCAAACACGGAAACTGCACGACGCACACACACACGACGACGATGACGCACCGGGACGCCATCGGGATCGCAGAGGGTGTCCTGGACTTGCTGGAACGAGATGAGGGTCCCGTGCTCGAGATAGTGGGCAAAGCTGAGCGCTTCGATGTATTCCTGGAGACCGGGGGAGACCTGGCGCTGGTACCTCCAAAAGCGATCGCCGACGAGCTCATGGCGCAGGGAGGCAAAGATGTTCTGGACGTCGCGCAGCTTCTCCCGGGCGCGGGCTGCGGCGTTGAGGGCTATGGCGCGGTCCTCTGTTGCGCCTTCGATGACGAGGCGGTGGAGGAGGAATATGACTTTTTTGGAGAGGTTTGTGATGTCTCTGCTTGCCTTTATGAGTCGTTCGCGTCTGTCGTTGTAGTCGTCGAGGTCCGCCCTGAAAGCGTCGAAGGCGTCGGCAACAGCGGGCATGATGGTGTGTCACGTGGTTTGACAAGCGTTGAATTTGGTAAGTTTGGTTGTGTGTTTTCGTCTTGAGCCATGGCGACAATGTTCGGTCCAAAAGCGGGATGTCCAATGTGCAGCATCGTCTCGTCGGCATCGCATGCAACGCCCAACTCACCCCGCTCACCGTCGTTCCCCACTGGCTCGACACAGCCCGAGGTCCTCTGGCGCGACGACAACTTTACGGCGTACCGCGAGAAGGCACATCCGCTCTCGTCCAAGGGCCACATCATAATCGCATTCAAGTATGTCCTTGTCTTTTTCTCAATTGCTGTCGTGTGCTCACCTGTATCCAGCTTGCATGTGCCGTCAATATACACCCTTGTGCGTTGCATTTCCCTCTCAAACAAACCGAGACACTAATCCGCAGCGCACAGTCGTCAAGCGACCTCCCCTTGCTCGTCAACATCAGAAACCTCGCCACACGTCTCCTCTCGTCCATGCTCCCCTCAACGTCCCCAGCTACAACACCCTCCGTCGTAAATGGTCCCTTGACCCCAAACCCCTCCAACACTCCCCTGCAGACGAACGATCTCTTCCGCATCGGCTTCATCACCCCGCCGTTCAAGGACAACAAAATACCAGTCACGGACCACCTCCATGCACACGCATACATCGCCCCCGCAGACCTCATGGGTTGGTGGCGAGGCATCGCATACGGCCCGCTGGCGTGGTATTCCATCGACGACTTGATAGCTGAAATAAGGTCAGACACCCCTCCTTTTCCCCATCGCACTTGCTTGCTCACTCCTCATTCTCAGGGAGTCCGTCTCCAACAACCGCATCAAGTCGGGCTACGCGAACCGCCCGCGCGCGCCAATAGACATGGTCCCGCAGGCGGGCGCACGCGCTGGCACTGCAGACGGCATAGAGACCTCTGACCCTGCTCTCGGCAATACCGACGAAGAGCTCGAGGACGGTGAAGGCGCTTCTTCCAGCTTGCTTTCTCCTCGATCACCAACGCTCTTGCCGCAGAACCAGATACCCACCATCCGCGTATAGCCCCATTGTCATGCCAGTAGACTGCAACAACCATTCCCTTGCTTTATAAATTCCACTCCATGGACCTTGTTCGAGGAACCGTTATATATACCATTCCCAATACACTTCGATCCTGTACAGTTATCCAACCACGCAGTCCATGTCTGAGTTTAATTATCTAGGTGCTCGCCCGGGACGCAAGCTCTTCGCTATCGTGCACTGAAAACACTTTCGTTAGACGCCTGCAGGGTGAGTGGAGAATGGGGGAATACATTCGGTGAACCGGAATATCTCAGGCTGCGATGATCGCGATCGTTAGCAGTTGACTTGAAAATGAGCGGGAGAACCTATACCATCAGCGGTAAAATGTAGTCAAAGGTTGAGATCGCATGCACGTCATGCACCGACTGGAACAGCCATTTGCAGATCGTAACCCCAACTCTGATTGACGATAATGAGACAACTGCACTCATCATGATCATATTCTGGAAGGAAACAAACCGCACCTGTCGTATGTTGACTGGAAAGCACGAACTCCAGGAAGCCGTTCCTCCCGCCAAACTTTGAACCGGTCCACAAGCTCGACGACGCGATGTTTATGATATTCTCCTCGCATCCCCATGATGTCGAAGTCCAAGGGTAGTATGCGGCATTCTTTGACGAAAACTTCGACCGTAGGCGTGGAAGGCTTCGGTTGCCACTGAAAGTTATAAAATTAATTGAAAGTACGATACGCAGCGATATTTCAAGGACCAACCATGATGTTTTGGGAAAATGCAAGAATCTCCCCAATATAGGCACGGACCTGATTCGCGGAATAAGGAAAGGTTGTTTGACGATAGTTTATTACTCACCTCGTCATGTTCGCTGCTGATTTCAGGCCAGGACCGCGCCAGGACGTCGTCTGTCCAAGCCACGAATTTACGTCCTAGTTCTTCATAGAAAGCCCTGAACAGTGATAGGACTTTCGCAGCGTCGAATGTCATCTCCGCGTTGTAATCAATCACGTTGAACTCGTTGACAATAAAGTCAACAAGGGGCTGGACCCTACGCGGATCCTTATGGTAGAAGATGTACTGTCCAACACTCAGGACAATCCCTCCAACGTGATGCTCATAAAAGCTTACCTCCAAGAATGACGTCCAGACCATCAGTGTGTCGGTTTTGATGTTCTGGCGGAGTATAATGACCATATGGGGTGCGAACCATTCCCAGAGCTTTTGCTGCTTGGAAGTCGGCCAGTGTTTCGATCCTGGAAGGCGCTTATGATCAAGCTTCCGTCATCGTCAAATGTTTTGTTTGACGTACCGCCAATCACGCCCGCGATGAGCTCTGCAGCAGCTCGCTGGGTGTTTTGGTCCTTGTCGGCGATCATCTTCTCCATCGTGGGCCGCAATGCCTCGAACGGCTCGTCTTCCAGTAATTGGACTATATGCTATGATAAACAATGTTTCCATCAGGAAAGAGAAAGCCACACTCACAGATTGATTTCACACAAGATATATTGTCTTGTGACACGCTCGTTTCATGATTTTCCTCCGCATAATGGCCAGCAAGTTTCTCCCAGTACTCAGGGTCTGTGACAGATTCACGGAAGGCTTCAATGGCGTCTTCACTCGCAGGTTCCCATGGTAGGAAGGCCGATTTCGTCGAATATGGTGGTTTGTAGAGAGTGATGGAGGGCTCCCAAGCAACCCAACCTGGTGGCTCACTATCAAAGAAAAGCCTGCAAGTAGAGGTCAGAAAGCAATGCAGATGCAAGAATCTGGTACGAACGGTGTACGGTCTCCTTGGCTCATGTCATAGGTTTTTTTGTAATCGGCCAAAAACTGCACGGTCAGTTGATGGGAAGGTTTCACTGTCACCTCAGTCTTGAGCGGATTGCGGACGACCATGAGAGCCAGATCAGCAGGGGTTGGACATAAAGTTCTCAGTTTAATGTTGCGACAAATCTTCATAAGACCTCGTTGGGCATACTAAAAGAAAAGTCAACATTGGCTTAAGGAACTGGGCAGAAATATAACGTACATAACGCTGAAAAAATGGAGGCGACATCGGTTTATTGGGTTTTACTTTGTTCACGTGCGATCAGAACTCACTATGGTGGGATGATCGTCGTGAATCCTATCCAAGAAAAATTGGGTATGTGCTGCTGAGATAGGCACGTCGCGTCGAATGAGGGTCCTCAGACACTTGATTGCGAAGATTTCATAACGCCAATGGGTTCGTGGTGAGTTGCCTATCTCTAGGATCAATTCAATCTGATGAAAATTGTTAGGATTGTCCAGACAAAAAAGTTCATTCACGGACGGTGGTTTGGATCGCCTCGTTCATTCCTTGAGTACGTTCAATTCGCTTATTTCGACACCGAACCACTACTGAGGACTCCTTAGCTTCGTTGGCGACTCGGAGAATGCCCTTTAACTGGGCCACAGCCTCATCTAATCGAGGGGATGGGACGTCATAAACTAGGTAGCATGGCTCCAAAAAACTAGAAAGACCTAATGAAATGTCAGAGGAAAAGAAGTGACATTCAGGTCGAAAGTACGAACAGGTGTCGCCTACGACGGAAACGCAGTCTTGGATAGAAGGCTAAAAACAGCGGATTTAGAATATACGACTGTTTTCATCATTAGGAATTACTTTTTCATTGTGTTGGCATGTGAATATGCTTCTGATAACACCTGGCGCTAGCGTGGGTTCTGGCAAGAAAGCGAGTGAGTGGCCATCATCAAGTTCCTTGATAGGCTCGAGCAAACCGGCAATGGCATATTTCCCGAAATATGTGGTGTTCAGCGTCCACAATGCACCTTTCATTCGGTCATCGTCGGTTCCGGGCTCTAGAGCTTTGAGCAATACTGGGATCCCTCGACGACGCGTTCCGTCATATAACTGTATTAAAAAACAAGCGACGGTCAATTTCTGTAAGACCAACACACAAGCTGTTTCTAACCCCAGCAATCGAGTTCAAGAGTGACTGACTCGAGCTGTATGAAATTGAGTGGGTGCTCAGCGTTTAGAATGCAAGGAACACATACCGTCGGATACCGGCATAGTGCCATAATGACCATTCCACCACATCATCAATTAGGGCGTCTTCAAGCGGGCCACGTTTCCGCTCAATACAGTTCCAGTGAAGTCTTGCGGAATGATAATATCTGACATACATTATAAATCAGCGGAAGGAACAAGCCAGTTGGCCTACTTGACTTACCTTGCCCGACGAACGTACACAGCTCTCGGCCAGACTTTTTGGTTAGCGTACTGGCGAGCAACGTTCTTCTCAGATTGATACTGTTCGTCATTAAGGTCGTGACTGGCCAATCTTCAGGCTGCTATATGTAGGTAGATACCAGCATTACTCACCTATCCCTGCTGTCGCCATATTCGAGCATGTACGTTCGAACACCTCTGAGCTGCGAGAAATCAGCATCAGATAGATTGCAATGCAGTTTGCACCGACCAGCATATCAACTGCATCTACAGTGTTTTCTTCGCCTTGTTGGCGAAGCGAGACAGAGGCATTATGGAGAAACCTCCCGTAGCGTTGTTTCACCACTGTCACATATTGATGTCGGGGGTCAATGATATCGGGCAAGCAAAAGCCAGAGTTTATATTTTCAAGTGTGGCAATCATCTCTGGGATTTCATCCCTAAAGACCGTGAGCCGTCATTGAAATCACATAAATAGGATAAGTGCTCACAAAATATCACTGGTCGCGGTCCCAGCCAAATATTCTTCTGGAGTGGTGACTTCTCTGATCAAGGTAGGAACACCGGAGAACGCGTTGCGGACAAAGCTTAAGTGCCTTTGATACATCATCAGATATAGTAGATAGGTATAAATCGGCAGCTTGCTGGGACGAACCGACAAAATTCATTACGCCAGACCTCGTCTCTCACAAGACCTGAAGACAGGATTAGTTCGGTTTGATATAAGCAAAACCAGCTTTGACTTGCCGGGTGCAATAAGGCTTTCCAAAATAGATAACGTTGGTTCGATAATTGTCTTAAAGATCTCAAGGGCAAATTCGATTTCTTCGTCGTTCGGGACATGCCACGATATCTTAAGCCCGGTGAGTTGAAAAAGACGAGAACATATAACGACAGGACATACAGTAACCTCCTCCGGCGTGTATAACTTGCCCCAATGGCGATGGTGATTGGTCCGGAATTCTGCAGCAAAAAAAAACAGGAAGGGTTATGATTTCTGATCTTGCCTGAGTTTGACAACATGTACCATCACTATTCCATTCTTCTGGGTTAACGAATTTGTTCTCCAGAGGATAAGTATGTGTCAGAGTTAGCAGAGTGCTAGAGAGTAGCTTTCCGCTCCATGAGTAACCACGCTTCGAGTATGTTCTGTCGTGGAGCAAACGCAGGAGAGCCAATAGATCGTCCTTGTATTTCAAGACCTGCACAAACAGGTTAGCTTATCAATCGATTTACCACGACAACACATACAGCTCGCCCATCACTATGTAAGAAAGAGTTGAGATTAACCACAGGAGAGGATTCATTTATTCTTTTGGGCTACATACTTGTAAATTGCACCTCGTAGGATAGCGAGATCTGATAAACAGTTAACAACAGCCCATTTAGAGACTATGATGAAACATACTCCAGTGTAAAGTAGCATCTGAAGGGAGAGGGGATGATGCCGATGTGGTCCTCAATGAGCTCGCGCCATTCTCAATTTCAACACGTATGTTTCTGAAGCAAAAATGGAAGAACTTGGCGAGTGTTTTAACGGGATCCGCATTTGCGATGCACTCCACCAGCTGATGGATGGCTCGAACGGCGTTTGGTCGTACGTTTGTGCTGGCATAGTCAAATACCATGTTCAGTACGAGATCGTAGAGTGGTTCTGATAGGTGAACACAAATCTGGCTGCAAGCATCCGTCACGGCATCGACAACCTGGACTGATAACAACAAGTGAGCATTCTTCCGAATTGTTATTGAGGGTGGCTTTCATACCTTCGGTTGCGCCTCCAGCAGAACCGTCTGGCCCTTCATCGGGAAGATTCTCCAAAAGTTGGATAACCCTGCGGATGAAACTTGCAACCCAGTCAGGGAAGCTGCCCGTAGAGTCCTATTGGTTCCTGGTCAGGACACAATATCACTTGTCTTCTTAAGCATACCTTGAGTAACAAATCCTCCTCTTCACTACTGAGCCTAGAGTCCATCTCAGTATAGGTACCATCGAGGTCATCCAGGGAAAAAGAGGGAAATGTGGAGTTGGTGTTCAAGGGCAGCGTCGGCTCCGAATCAAGAAGAGCAGGGTGCGACTCCTCATTCAGAGTTAAATCACCAATCTTGATCAATTGAGAAATCTCAACGAGGAACGCTGTAGTACAGAGCTGGTGGACATGAGAGAATAGAGCTATACGAAATAAACCATTTTCACCGTTTTCGAAGGATCATTCTATGGAAAATATAAATTCAAATGGAAAGGCAGGAGCACTATGGGAAACCCACTAGATCAATCCCTGGAATCAGAAGCTGCAAGATCGGCACAAGGTGCTTTGCACCAGAATAATAAATATCTCGTGAAACGATCGCCGGTGCAACAGCTCCAAGGGCCTTGATGACAGCAAGTGTTCGCTGGGTCTATAAAGGAAATGAAGATGTCTTATTAAAGACCTCTAAGCCTTCAAGGCCACTGACCTCTACCAAAGCCTCCAGGGATGGCACCGCTCGTTCGAGTATAGGAAGTAATACAAGGTCTGGCTCCATGACACACATGGACTTCAAACAGCTTTGGATGTTGGAAACGGTAGTGGAATCTTGGGAAAACATCGCTAATAGCGAAACCGTTCGGAGCGATTTCACAAGTTCTCGCTTCATGAGCTTTGTTAAACGACGATGCTGTGTGAGAAGATAGATTCAGAAGTCTGATTTGGTTGGTTTTTAACGGGAAGGGTGAGAACCAATGGTGTTTTACAGTCTGGTTCACGCTCCTCGTGCCAACCTGAGTTATCTCGGGTGTCAGTGTGAAGCACAAAGGTGAGAAATCGAGATGGTTACGCTTGTTAAAATCATAGACGATATACTTGATGAACGCGCTCAGCTAGAGAGGGCCAGTTAGTTATTGTTTTGAATGAAAACCTCGTGCAATGGCTCAACAATGACCTCTGATCACACATACATCATTTGTCCATGCCCCTGAATTTGATGGGTGGAAGAAACTTTCAGTAGACGCAATTAATCTTGCCAATGAATCCAAGGCCTTTGATCCTGCCAGATAGGACCTTGGTTGAGAATGGCTTTTCTTGCCTAGAGGTGCGGCAAGGAATTCTCCCAAGGTGCTTGTCTGAATTTGCGGCGTGTTCATTCCCGATGGCAAGGGTGAGAAGAAAGGGGTCGGAGCGTTAGAAGGAGGCACAGGAATGCCATCTGGCGCCATTGAATACACTATAATACGAGCCAAGGATGCTGATTACAGAAGGTTCAGTCGTCGCTGTGATCATAACGAAACAGACACACTTATTCTCCATTCGGGTTTTGGCAATCTCCCCAATTCAAAGCCGGCCTGGCTATCAGCACTTTGTCCAGTTGTAAGCGATCCTGCGTCCGCTAATGGTATTTCTGCATAACTCTATTAATACTGGTTTGAGATCAGCGAAGGGCGATACGTACCCATTGACGCAAGGCATTTGCACATCAGAAGACTCCAGTCATGTTCAGAGAATATGCCGATGTCCTTGTAGAGACCTGGCCATCTCATGTGGCCTTTCGCCTCGTCGGGAGCCCAACGGGGTCTTCCCTCATCTTCTGGTCTCTCGTCGTCTGGGAGTTCCGCAATTTTGCGTGGATCACTAACTTCAGGAGAAATGTGCATCTCTGCCAGTTGTGCGAGGAAATGTAACATCCTTTCGTCATATCGATAGGAATTTATTGATTCCCATATCCGAAATAACATAGGGAGGTAGGACTGTGGGTGGGTGAGTGGCAAAAATGTCAGGAGATAGTACTGAGGAGCAAGTATACTCTGATACCACAAGTCAGTGCCAGAATCAGTATCTGTTTCAAGACTCACATCCAGCCTCGTCCCGTCGAGTTGTGGTACGAAGGTAGATAGCATTTCTTCGATAGCGGCTGGATGGAAAAATCTTCGTGCATGGTCGGCAATATATCCCATGCACCATGTTAGTTGGCTATTCTCCAATCCCGTCAGCACCCTCAAACGGAATGATTTACGTGTTCCGTACGTGTATTCGAACTGTCTGCGGCTGAGAAACAAGTCTGCCTTTATGATATCGTATACTGGTTTCCAAGGAAGCCGCATGTCATCGATAGATAGCTTCTTTTTAGACTTTGTTAAGTGCTGAAGTGCGTCAGCGCACGTAGCCACAACCTGGGTGGACATGCCCGGAATTGTACTAAGATGGAAGTACACCTTGACAAGCTTGATACGTTTGTCCTTCGGGATGGGGTACTTCAGCATGCACCAACTATGTATGAGCAACACGATGAATAACAAAACGGCAAAGATTTAGGCGCCAATACGCACTACGTCAACATGCTATCCCATTGTATTAGCCCAATTTCGTAGTCCTTTGCTTCCACGCATTGAATAATACGCATGATGATGAAATCAAGCATTTCCATCATCTTGGAGCATGGTTCAATCCCATAGGGAAGCGACTTTGCGTGTGCCTTGAGTTTCCTGAGGTCCCGATCTTCTGCAGAGTCCGCTTCTGCTGGATCATCCGAGAATGGCTCATGTCTTGTGAAGTTGATGTTCAGCGCGGAGATGTCTGGTAGGACCATGGTAGAGTCTGGCGCCTGAGACGCAGTCACTTAGAGGGTGAGGCGAGGTTGTGGCGTCGTGATTGAAATGTCACGTATGTAAGACCGCCACAGTTGCACTGCCGCCGGCTACGTCAATAATCTAGTCTCCAGTGCAGACTCTAGAGATAGATGACAGTCGATCAATAATTATCAATAATCACTGTTCGGCTGAATTGGCCGCTCTTTCCTCAGGAGATCATGGCGTCCGTAGTCATACACAAGGACTGAGAATAAAAGTACAAGCCCGAAGTTGGTCGTGTGCTACATTTCGGGAAAGGTAAAATACTATGTCTACAATGTGGTATTGAAAGCTATATCGTGCAGTTCCTTCACTGCATTCTCGCGTACAAGATCCCAGATGCCATTTCTGTGCGCTCTGACATCCCCTAGACCCTCACGAATTTCCTGCAGACGCTCGATATATTCGCGCCCGTCATCTTGGAGTTCGCGTAAAGCAGCGAGAGATTTCTCCAGGCTATCTAGTTGCATTTCAGGTGACGAAAAGTGGGATGGTTCGAAGACCGGTGGCCCTCCGGAGGAGTAAGAAAGTAGAAAGAGTTTATGTGTCGGTGGCGTTAAGTCAGGCGCGCGTGCGAGTCGACGACCTCGCTCATCTTGGTCATCAGATTCGCCATCCTCATCCTCGCGCTTAGGAATGAGTGAAGGATCTTCCGATTTCTGATCAGGATCTTCACTCATAACCTGCCACAGTCTGCCCAAGGCCATTCGCATGGTTGCTTCCCCCTCAATAAGCCCGTTGGTGGCATGCTCTAGTTCATCCAGCAAGTTTGACCGGAACGTGTGGGTTACAGCTTTGTCCATGACAAAAGATGCATAGCTGAGGTGTTGAGAGTTGGGAGGCGGGTATGGGGAGACCAGTGGAGGCGAGGGAGAACGAGATAAATGAGGAAGTGTTGGTGGAGAAGGAGAACGTCGTTCCTGCGGCAGCAGAAGCTTGACGCGTTTCCTGGCACGTTCTTCTCCCTGCTGTATGATTAGCGTCATGACTGTAAGAAAGCTGCGCCACGACTTGCCTCCCAATCGTCCATTGCCGGACCCCAGGATGCTATCTTTCCTCGGCGAACCCATCGAGCACCCTTGACCATCTTCTTCCCCCAATTTCCAGCAGCTGATCCGGCCTCTAGGACATCATCGTCCGAGTTGTAGCCGTGCGAAGGGTAGTACCAGTTGTTTCGGTCGCTCAAAGGAAGTTGGACTGAGGAATCATCACTTTTTATTGACAATTGAATTGAAAGTCTTCCTCGCAGTTTTACGAAAGCTGACCTTGGTTTCTCCAGAGGAATCAGACTCTGCATGGCGTTGGTAGGCGTCACGGACGAGTATGAACCATACAGTGGCATTGGCTGGTTAATCGCATTGAAGGCGCTCATTGTTACATGTTACTCGTCGTGACGGACGCCCAAGTGTGACATAGCCGAGCCTGAGCTCGTCGTGCTAAATAAAGAATCCATGTTCACGACTTCAAGCTTCAACGTTCAACGTTCAACTTTCAAGTTGTTCATGACCGGCAAATAAAATAAAAATAAAAATGACCACAACACATCAACTATAATATTCAGCATAAGCTGATGGTGGCAGATTGCAAGGCCATCCTCCATTCACGATCGTCTGCTCGAAAACCTGATCACAGCAGCGAAAGAGGTCCATAGATGAACGAGCCACTTCAATCTGACCTGTCTTCATGAGCATTGCAGCTATAAAAATATAGAGAAGAGCGCACAGGGTTTTCGTATTCAAGTCCAATCTGCCGTCCCATAAATAGGTGCACAAGGGTCGACAAACTGACAATATGCTTGCTCTTCAACTTTTTACGAAGCAATCGAAATAAAGCAAGATCTCGTGTCCGTAATGCAGGATGCGATAAGCCTAAAACCTGCGATAGATCATCAGATCATCATCAAATTTGCAAGACAGAGCTTCACCGTACAGACAAAAAATTCCATAGGCTGTGTCCAACGAGGACTTTATTCTTTATCATGTCAGCGACCTGAAGTTGAACATCCTGAAACTGTGGGGCTGGAATCAAGGTATGTTGTTCTATTTAACACACACAAAGTTAGAAAGCTGAGACCACGAACCTGTGGCAAGGTGAGCATATTGTAGCCCGGTTTCACTCGTTCTATAGTCCTCGATGTGATGCCTGGTAACGCCCTTCAGTCTATGCAGATTGTGAATATCCTGAAGCACCGACGTAGGACGAACATATGTGTCCAAAATGACACACCCTCGGTAATCCACAATTGATACGCGGCTGCAGATGCGAATGTTGAATTTGATTTTTCAAAACACGATGAAGCAACGTACGCGACCATTGGTATGCTTTCCGTGCGTTCGTTGACGATGATGGTGCCAATATAGACAACCACGACAGAGACGGCAATATAACTGCTCCATAAAAATAAGATGGTTGTAGGTTTGAGGTGTTTTCCGTATACGCACTCTTGTGGCCAGTAGAGTCTCGTCGGAGAGTGAGGAAATTGTGGCACAGCGGGATCTTGGACCGAGCGTTCGTCGTAACCATAAGATGTAGGAGAAAGAAAATTTTGTGGCCTATGATGATCGAAATTTATTCCAAAGGGAGGCGGACGATACATTCATGGACGAAGAGCCAACCACGCCATGAAATAGTCGCGACGCATATGCTTCAAATCCAACTTATATGATCTCACATTTATGAAGGACGTAAAAGTCTACCCCTTGACGAGCTTGACGCGCTGACGTGACGCTGTGGAGGAGACGTATATAAGTCACAGAATGCGACTGTCCAACATTGGTATCATTCAGGGGAACACCTGAAGCAGCGCACATATCTAAATCCAAACCAATGTATATCATCAGATTGCAGAGCCATTCACAACGTAGCTCACTTACGCAGTGTGTGAGAGCATCTATAGGCCTGGGACTGGGAGATTTGTAGGACTTGTGTGGTCTCGCATTGTTTGACAGGTTTCAGAAGCAGAAGCCGAAAAAAGACGTAGCAGAGAAGTCATTGGGGAATATACGTATTTCCGTTCGCTGAAATAATTGCCGTAGATGGCTCATCGTGACTTGCCCATAGAGACGCCAGTGTTCAGCTGGGAAGGCGAAAGCGCAAGTTTTTGAGACATCGAGATTCGCAGGCACACATATTACAGATAAGAAGTACACGCTGTTTTGGAGTTACATCTGAACTAGTGCTTCGAGTTCCTAAAATCTACATTCAAAAAAGGAACTCTTCAACTATCGGGACCGAAAAACGAACCAATTATGAACCACGGGAGCCAGCGCCTACTAGCATAGCATCAGGGTACTCTTTTCTTTCGGTTTCAATTTCCAGTCGAGAACCTTCTTTCTTAGCAACACTAGTTTGTTCGAAACTCTGCATGCCCTCAAGGCCCCAGCGGCCCATCATGGCCTTGTCCTGAGAAAGGCATTATCAGAAAATGGAAATGTCATAAATATAATTGAGTGACCTCATCCCAAGGCGAGCCTGAAATACGGGCCGAAAAGTCAGGATCATGTGTGAGATGGAGCAGTCATGTCAACTCACAAGGGGTTGTTAACATCTGTTCCCCAGTGAAAACGGCGTTCGCACCGGCCATGAAGCACATAGCTTGCTCTGATTCTGCAAGTGTATTTCTTCCAGCGGCAAGGCGAATAATGGTACGAGGTAGGACTATGCGAGCAGTCGCAATCGTGCGCACGAGCGTGTGATAGGGAACAACCTGATCGAACAAAAGTAAAGTCAATCGATCGTTCAAAAGTCGACTATGCTGACCTCGTTCCCTTCCAGGGGAGTGCCAGGAATCGGCACGAGAGCGTTGACAGGAAATGATTCAGGATGTTCTGGCATGCTGGGACAGAGAAAGCATGAGAACGCGTCAGTCTTCAATTGGAAAAGAATTGAGCCTACTTTGAAACCTCCCAAATCAGGCCGACACGGTCGACGTCAGATTCTCCAAGTCCAAGAATGCCGCCGGAGCATACACTAATGCCAGCATCGCGCACTGCGCTGATGGTATCTAACCGGTCATCATAAGACCGCGTTGTGATGACCTTTACAAGATTGTGAGCTCATATGTTCCACTTTCAAAAATTGATCCACAAACTTGTGGGTAAAATTCTCGAGATGTATCGAGATTATGGTTGTAGGCGGTCAGGCCACTGGAAAGAGTATATTGGAGCCGATAGCTTTACAGAAGGATGAAGGAATGCTTACGCTTCCTTTAGCTGTCTGGCTTGTTCTGGAGTAAGCATTCCAAGAGTAGTGCAAACTTCCATCCCCATCCCGCGGACTTCCTGGACCATATGTAGGATTCGCTCAAACCCACTTTTACGACCAGCAAGGTCCCTCCAAGCAGCTCCCATGCAGAAACGAGTGCTTCCGTTTTCCTTTGCCTTACGAGCGGCCTCAAGAACGGGTTCGATCTGAACTAGCCGAGAAGCCTTCGTAGAAGTGTCGTGCCGCGAAGATTGTGAACAGTAGGAGCCTGGATCATATTCGATAACTGACTTGATAGCATAGACGAGGGCTTACAATCCTCGGAGCATCCGCCAGCTTTATTAGAACGGATAGATCAGTGAGAAAATCATGGGAGTAATGGCGAAGAACACACACTCTTAATATTCATGAGAGTACATAACTGAACCTTGCTCGGGTCATGATTCTGGCGGTGAACTGTTGCAGCACGGAACACTAGATCGAGCAGTGGGGAATCATAGATTTTATGAATTTCCTGCTTCGTCCAGTTGCGAACGGGAGCTTCAGCGGTACGGGGATTAGCTGAGGCGTGGGTTGCCAATGCTCGAGCGACCGGGCGGATGGCACGTCTAACTGGAAGTGCGCGAAGCATGGTTCCTGCGCCGTTCTATGAGTTGGGGAAAGGAATGTCCGAGTGCAACAGAAAGAGAGAGCAATCCCGGGGGCAAATCCTATGGGGTCCGGTAAGAGTTTTGCCTCGATCTCAGATCCATGCATGAATGAATGAAATTTCTTGAAGCAATCACGTGATAGAAAACGGAACCCCTGTGAGCCCCTGTGAGTACTCTGACATTCCGTTTAGACGGCTCCCAATTGGTCTGTGGCGCTTTCGTTTCTACTCAACAAGCTTACAGTGTAACCCTCTAGCGGAATAACGCAATCTTGCCTTGGATGCATAGACCATCTGAAGCGGGCGGCAATAGAGCGGAAGGTCGGAGGTAATTAGTGGGGTTCACATTCAAGGCTGTCGCCTACCACGGCAGTGAAGGAACGGTAGCCAATCGCCTTCAATCGCAAAGAGCTGACTGTTCTATTGTTCGCTGCATAACCTTGAGCTTCTCTGAAGGTCCGTCATTCAATTCAAAGATCTAGAGTATTGGCTCGTTGATGAAGTCAGTATAATAACTGACAAAGTATATAATACAGTATAAGTACAGGACCAATAAATAGTGGGAGTTAAAGTTCTAACTTCTAAGTACGACATGCGAATTCGAAACCCGTCCTCTGATTCCACGGAGTATTGCAAAGCTGACGCCTCATACAATCAGTGGGCTCTGCGACAGCGCTGGTCAGTGGCATGCATGGTTTCGAAAGCTGGGTAATCAGAGCCTGGCGTTTAACTCACAGCGTATCGAGAAATTTTTAATGATGATCACGTTGGTCCCGACGTTTCATGGGTTCTTTACTATTAGAGGTGTCGAGACCGGATGCGGATGTGCGCCAGAAGGCGCCTGCCTGGACCCCTTTGAACATACGAGACCAGGTATATATGATTCAATGAAGGCAAGGTTGAACTGACCATCTTCGTTATTCCGTCCTTGCAATTCGGGTGTGCGAGTCTGCGTGTCCTTGCTTGCCTCACCGCGATTCACATTCGACTTCTCTCTACTCTCAGGAGACTTTTCACAGGCGGCCCTCCATTGTCGGAAGGTATAGGCGGCCAGCTGCCTGGAATACTCGTGTTTCTGTTGTTCTACGGTCTGAGTGGCCATTGCGGTATTTTGGGAGGCAGATGGTTTCATTAACGCGCCATCCCACTGCCACAGGCTTTATAAACTTAAACGAGACGCAGGCAACGCACAAGCCGATGTGGGGCACTACTTCAGTCTCCAAGCTCCACCTCGAAAGTATGACGAAGAAACGCTGTGTCGCGAGCTTCTAATCGGAAACATGTTTGCAGCCCATCTTCCTGTCTCGCATCCTTGAATGACGTGGGCTTCTTCGCGTGCACGTCGGCCTGGCCTCCTACTTCTGAGGAAATTACTGACAAGCAACGGGCTGATTGAGCCCCACTCGCCTGGAGATATTTCTTCTCGAGCTCCACAGCAATGACGAGCCGCCCTAATGGCTGAGACCTACGCACTGGCGAAAGTGAAAAAGATCTACCCCGCAGGTATCCTGCAGATCGCTTTCCCTGACGAGCATCTACGCGTAAACTGTCATGTATGGATGCCCTCAGGAGGGGCTCAGATTTCAAAAAAATATCGCTTTTTTTCGGACCGCTTCGGCGGGTAATATCACTATCACTATCACTATCACTATCACTTCGCGCGCTCCACTGACGCCATGGGTCAATTTCGTTGGGATTCACCGACATCCCATTGGAATTTTGGTGGGAGTTCTGACAGCCAAAAAGCCACGAATGACTGGCAAAGAAAACGATTCGTCTGGGACATCATCTTTTACTGCTAGTCGAGATGTTTGGGATGCGAATTTGATTTCAGCTCTACACTTTGGTCCTGAATAGCTAGGCGAGACGTCCTACAAGAAGGCGACGGTCCACGGCTTCATATTTATGGAGCTGCTGTGCTCACTGTGAAATTTTTGGCTGTTGTCCATGGTGCGTTCTACATTTAGCTGCTTATATTGCATATGGTGGTACTACCAGTACGTCAAGAATGAGTTCTATTCTTAGCCACGTAAACACTTTGGCAGCGGTTCCAACAAAGACACTTCGACGTCGGAAGCATCATTATGTTCGAAATTTTATCTCGAGATGAGGGTCCAAAAAGGTATGAAATTTGTTTTTGCACCAGGCCAGGAACGGCAAATTATCAACGATAGGTAATACATCTGCACAACAAGGTAAATTGATACAACAAGAGAAGGCGTAAACGCCGAGGAACAGAGATTAGAAACAAAATATTAAAAAGCGGCCATAGAATAACCAAAAATGTTCGTCGTTCAAAGTTCGGCAGAGAGGATGCTACACATTTGGATCGGATCTGGAGACAGTGAATATGTGAGTAGATATGATGCAATGCAAGAGGATGATGCAATATGTAGGGACAAGTCCAGGAGGAGTCGTAGTCGTAAGACTTCATGAAGATGCGTCGAAGAAGGGGAAAATTTGCGGGCACGTCGAGTGTGTCGTGTCGAAGCGTTGACGGTGATACCAGTATCGTCCGTGATCGTGTCTAAGTGCGCGTGGAGCGCCAGGCGGTGGTTGGCCCACTCGTGGGTTTAACCACGTTAGGCTTGGAGGAGTGCTTGGATGCGCCACGGGCGCCGCCAAGCATGACCCCACCAGTTAGGACGGTAGTCTTGCCACCGTCGTAAGGAGTCACCTCAGTCTTGCTAGTGTCAACAAAGACTCGAGCTAGTCTTGCCCTCTCGCGGCGAGACTGCTTGGGGGCCTTCGGTGGAAGCGAAGACAAAGTCGACATGGATGTCGCGGACGACTCCGTGGAGGCGTATGAAAAACCCGAGCTGCTGGAGTTGGATGAGCGAGAGCTGGAACGCGAATGCGCAGAGAGGAGGGACAGGGGCGACAAAGATCGTGCGGGGGCTGGGAATTCGGCGTGAATAGGAGTCATCCAGGTGGGAGCACGGATCTCGTCTGCGATCATGGAGAATATTTGATCGTCTTCCTCATGGTCGTTCTCCAGCAGCTGCTGTGCGAGAGTCTTGGATTGCTTGGCAGAAGCACCTGCCTGGAAATGCATGGCTCTCTGCACGGTGAAGCTCTCGATGGCCGGGGAGGGAATCTCGTCGACCCAAACTGTGACAAATTTCCCATTCGGTGTATTATTTCGGCTGTAGCGGACCGAAACACAACCAGGGTCAATGAAAAGATCGAACTCCCGATTACCAAGGAGGGCAATCCATTCAAACCACTGCACACCGGCAGCGACACACGCGGAGTAGATTGGGCGTGGAGGCAGGCAGTCGGGCGAGAGCGTAAGACAGCGGCGGCCGGAGCCGCGGAGAGGTTCCCCAACAACCCACGTAGGCGCGTAAAGAGCCGTCAAATTTGCCTCGAGGACGACCTGCAAGTTGACGATTGCAGTGGCTGAGTGAGATGCAATGAGCGGGCGGGTTAGGAAGGTGATGGCATGGGCGATGGTGACAGCGAGGTTGTTCGACAAAGGTGTGGCCATTGAAAATAATAACAAAGAGATTAGCTTTAATGACGTTGAGAGCGAAGGTGAATCGACCGGCGAAACAAAGTGCGGTTAAGAGGCTCGCGAAAAAATATAGATAGATATAAGGTCGTCAAATATGTAGCGACGTCAGGTCTGACGATGGTGGAATGGTGTGAGCAGTGTACATAGGCTCAAGAGATGGTTAGACATACCTAGCGGGGAGTATGGAATGAATGACCTGGATGAAATGAAATGGAGAACTTGACTGTAATTAGTGGGGAATGGACCAGGTCCAGTGAATGGAATGATCGGGGCACTGCTGGCACTTTATAAGAGTCGAGGTAACTCCGCATCCGCGACAATGAGCGGAATGAAATTCCATTCTTCCCTTCGCCATGCTCCTGGTAGCGAGGCAGACAAAAGAAAGCGCGTCGAGGAACAATGAACAATTAGCAACACGTGGAGGCGGCAATCACCGCGTCCCTCGTTCTGCTTCTCCTTCCAGCGTCCTTGTATTCCAGTCGACAGAGACAATAACGGTTTTCGCTTTATTTCCATCTCGCTCTCACCACTGTCACGAACACGACGTGCTGTACCGAGATCATCGTTAGCCACTTTGTTTTTCCACAAGGACCTACGTTGCAAAGTTGATACCTTGTTGTTCTATTCGTGCCCTGGCTTCAGGCTCTGATACTCAGCTCCGTTCTTGCCCACCAGCCCCGCTTCCCCCTCACGTATCTCTTAGAAACAATAACCGATGCTCTTCCATGCCCGCTACAACTCCTTTTCGCGTCACGCGATCAGACCATGTAATGTTATGGACACCACAATTAGAAGTCCTGACTGCTTGGATGCCCTCTCGATTTATTGAGTCCTGATCTGTCAAAATGAAAGGCTTTTGTGTAGGCATTATAGACTGTGTCAAGCTCAACCCTTCCCCCGAGTACGAGAGGAAACAGCACAAGCTCAAGCGACTTGTACAGTCGCCCAACTCCTACTTCATGGACGTCAAATGCTCAGGTGCGTTTTCCGCATACTTGCGCTGATTCTGGATTTCTGGGGTCTACCAGGCGTCTTACTCATCCCATCTCTCCTTCAGGCTGCTTCGCCATCTCGACAGTTTTCTCACATGCGCAAACCGTCGTTCTCTGCGGTTCGTGCTCAGGCGTCCTGTGCCAGCCTACTGGCGGTAAGGCTAGGTTGACGGAAGGTGCGTGGTTCTTTTCTGCAATCCATAACAACTATCTGATCTTCACACTTCATAGGATCATCGTTCCGTAGAAAGAACTAGGTCGTTCTGCTTGCTCTGTTTTACCCTGCCCTATACATTTGCGTTTACACACTCGCTCCTGGCTTTCTCTCTTTCAGCTCTCTACTACGATCCGGATTCATCCACCGGAGCATTCCTCTATATGTATATTTCCCAGCGATCTCTCAAGAGTGTAGTTTCCTCAAAGTGTTTACTCTCTCCGGAGCCAAGAAAGTACGATTCTGGATCTCAATGAGTGATGACCATTCTAGCAACGTCTTGAACTCAGAAGAGGAAACCTAAGTTTCAAGCACCTTAGTCACCAGTGTCCTTGAAGGCATCAGAGTGAGGATAATTGCTTATGCATTATAACTTTTATCTCACTGACTACTTTTTAGCACAAGATAAATCATTCATTTGTAATCCAACGTTTCTTGGATAGTGTCCTGGCGCAATGACGAGAACAAGCGAAATCTTAACAGTCATTAACCCTGCCATCTCAACTGCTGTGTTTATGAATGCTCAAATACATTCCTTAACCGCTTTTGATTTGGTTGTGGGGCTGGATGAAGGCTTTGTATAATTTGCAATCGGAGCGCTCAGGACGTCGGTTTCGATGGTTATTTCTGTCTATTGTCTGACGCGTACACTTACCAGCTCTGACGATACGTCCTCATTGTCGTGAAATCCACTGGTCACGACGTTCAGATGCACCTATTCTAATTTCTAAGTGTGTAGGTAAATATGTAATAAATTTTCTGCACATGCACCACGGTCAAAGTTTGGCATGTATCTTGGCCTTGGGAGGTTCTCGGATGTCAGCACGGACAACACCCTCCTGCGACGTAACAGCCACTAGAGTTCCGTCACGGGTATATAGCTAACGGAGTGCCCGTGAGCGACAAGGCAGGAAAAGGTCAATGGCGACATACCCTGCCATGTACAACACCCCGGCCAGATCCTACTCTAGGAGAAACGACCTATGTGCTATTGCTTCAGTCCAAATAGGCCGATAAATGACAGATGACCGTACGACATAAAGCAACCACTCGGCGCAATCAAAATCATCGCTGCATGGGCTAAAATCAGGGATTTCCGCGTGCGTGGAAGCCGTCGAGACTTACTCATAGAAATATATGACGTGGTCGAGCGTCGACTGAAAATCAATAAGCTCAAGGGAACCGGGATAGTATTATATCATGGAATTGCGCACTATCATGCTACTTGCGGTGGGGCCCTTTCCGAACCTCTTCAGGCCTACGATTTGAGGAGCTGTCAATATACTGCTGAAGGGTTAGGTCCGTTCGGAACAAATGCAACGATGTTAGACATACAAATGCATGTCCGACATATAACTGAGAATGCACTGAATCCGGCGATGAGAAATGATCAAATAAAGGAAGAAACGAAGGCTCACTTTCTGAAACGGCGCTTCGTACTTAGGTATATTCCGAGCTTGCATCCAATGCATATAGGACGCTGTTCCATCGGCAGCCACATCGTGTTCTTTGGCGAGCATGATAGATATGGGGCTCCGCTCCCGTTCCTTCAGAACGCGTTGATAAATGCTGTCCTTCAGAAACTTATTCCAATATTCACCTCGATAATTTGCTGCAGTATCTTCTTCATTTGCGGTGATGTCTTGTTCGATTGTATTTCACGGTGATAGCTATTTTCAATTAGTTCACATTCTTCTGGGGAAGGAACTGGTGGCATAGGCCATTGATGAGAGGGTTGCCAAGGTTCGGGCTTTTGGAACGAGCACATCATAACGAAGATCGTGCGTCCATTCTGGATTGCCTTAACGGATAGCGTGACATAGGAGCGTCCTCTTCGGAGGCGTTCGACATTATAGACAATCGGTGTTGATGGCGAGGCACCGAGAAGAAAATAACACTGAAAGTGTTGAGCTCGTCGTTGTGAAGGACTTCAAATGATTTTGCAACATACATGTAAAGACTGTATTCCAATCGGTTAGCGCAAGATGCCGGTGTTCTGATAAACAAGGCACTGACATGTAATCCGTATTCCGCGTCCACACAGTTTGTCGCAGAGACGACTGCCTGACTGATGACCTGCCTGAAACAAAGTCAGGGCCCCAAACCAAAGATATCGAAAGTACCACGCTTACCCTCCGAATACACCTCGGGAATGAACAGGAAGCCATAAAGACTTGGATCGGAAGAGGTTGACCTCAATCTGTTCGACTTCTAGAGAGGTGGAGATTTGTTCATGTTCAATTTGGCTCGAATGGGCCATAGGATGGAGAAGACGCCTATAAGCCCAGCAGTACAGGGAGGGCTTAAATAAATAGAGGTTGTTCGGTGAAGGTATAGGTTAGAGGCTTGTGATATTGTCGTGTATGCCGGTGGCCAAAGGTTTAAAGAAATTCCAGAGGACGTGATTGCATTAACGGGATACCGGGCCGGTATATGTTGTGGTCAAGGCTCCGATGGTCAATGGACTCAGAAGACCTCCACCTCGATTGTGAAACCACATGTATGACACACTTGCTGCCCTTCCCCATCAGGACCGGTCTCTAGCTGCCCAAACACATGTTTATGCTCCTCGTCTCTTCGTCTTTGCCAGACGCCTTCCTTTGTTCTCTTCCTGAGCTCTTTCAATCCTTGCTCAAATTTCTTGTTTTTCTTTTTCTTTTTCTCCGCCGTTCGCCTCTCGTATTCCGCGTCCAGGGCTTCAGGTGATCCCCATTTCTTCCATGCAAAGTCTTCGACCTGGGATCGCAGGAAAAGCATCATATTTGCATATGTAGATGCATGAGGGTTAGCTTTGAGTAGATGAGGGAGAAGCTCTTCGTCTCGCAACTCGGCTGAGGCAGAAAATTGAGCAATCTTTCTGCCATGTCGCAACGAACACTTACGATCTGTGAGCAGATAATCCTAATAACAGTTGAGCCCATTCGGTGCATGTCCTCAAGGCTGAGACCACGTACCTCTTTGCATTCTGTCTTTGTCAACAGACTGTATTTCTCTGGATTCGCATTCTGACACTTTTTGCATACCAAACATCCAAAGACCCTCTTGTAGGTTTGGTCAATGTCCATTGATTGGCACTCGTTACATTTAGGATTCAGACTTGGATCCAAAAACATGGCTTATCGGAGACAAAGGTCAGTCCAATACCAAAACGATAGGAGGCGGCTTACGAGGATCCAAATTCTGCCTGGCCCGTTGACGTTCTCTTTCCTTCTCCTTCCTCCGCACGTCCTCATCGATCTCATTACCATCCTCCAGCAAGAAGCCACCCTTGGAATTGACCATCTTCGATAGATCATATTCAAAGTAAGTTCCCAAACGGTTGTCGCGCTTCAACGGTTTGGAAGAGGAGGCAGCAGGAGCCGTTGGAGAGTTCGAGGTTGCTGGGGTGACGCCGATTGGACGCTTATTGTTTGCATTGGGTATGGAAGAGGTGGAAGCTTCCTGTTCTCGTTCACGTTGATTCGCCTTAGCTGAAGAAGTTTCAGCTAATTGAGCAGGATGAGTCAGTTCTTACTGACCTCTGAGGCGGTTAATTTCGATACGCTTGAGCCGCTCTGGAGTCAAAGGTAGCGATGTAGATGATATCGAGTCTCGCGGAGGAGGTGTAACAAGCCTGCTGGTGGAGTCCGTCATTTCGAAGATATATCAGAGGAGAAAGAGGCAGAGCAAGTTGAAGTTGTATGACTATGACATTGACACAGCCGAGAAGATCGCGTTAATTTAGGTCACATGATCCGAATTATGGTCGACTTCCGTCGTTGCTTGAACTTCGTCGAACATGAGTCGGGATACATCCTAAAGACATTTAGATGCCAGAACCAATACAATTTACAAAGCAAGTACATAACTAAAACAGAGTACGTAAATAAAAGGACACAGTCAGCTGCCGTTTGAACCAGAAGACCCATCGAGGACCATATCTTCAGAACCCGTTGTTGACTTATCTGCTGGAGTTTCGCTCGTCCCGTTATCTGCTGGATTCGGTGGAGTATCAACGTCCATTGAAGATGATGCGGCAAAGGAAGTCGATATTATACGAGCAGCGATCGTGTGTCCGCTTGGACCGGCGCCGTGTATGTTGGTGGAGCCGGAAGCAGTCATAATACCAACACCCATACCAAACTTCCGGCCGCCAGCACTCTCGCTATCGGGATCCCGATGTCGCATGTGGTTTCTACGACCGCCTTCGCCCTCGTCGTCCGAATCGGATAGCTCGCCGTCCGCCTGCCGTCGTGAGTCTAGTAGACGCTGTGGACGACGATCGTCCATGGATTCAAAGTCTTCATCGCGATTGGGATCGTCTAGAATATCATCAATGGGCAGTGATGGGATGTCTGTGAGTATGAACAATCGTCAGTTTACCATCTGAACCGTTTTAAAGAAAGCAAACTCTCATACCAGACATCTGGACACTTGGGGGACCTCCTGTGTGCCTTAAGTTCTCCATGACAATTCTTTTAACCCGTTCTAAATACGCGGGTGTGTTCAAATCATCTGCGTTCGACGATCTAACATCGAGTTGGTAGTCTGGTCCGAAGTACTCATAGTACTCATTCACAGGGATGTCTAAGCAGTCGGTCAGATCAGAACATGGCATCAAACTGTGTCCTTACCAGATCCAAGTTCGACACCAGCTGCTAACCCGGTTTCATATGCCCATGCACGACTGACATTTCGCATTGTGTACCCACCTCCTCCAAGCAATAGGAGTGGTTTATTGAACGATTTCACAAATTTGACACAATTAGCATGTCCTGGAAAAGTTTGAATGCTTTGAAGATAAGTCGAGATTAAAAAAGGAGCGAACCTCGCATAGACAGATTAAGACATCCCAGTTTGTCGCCGGATAGCGAGTCCGTGCCACATTGCAGCACGATTGCTGAAGGGTCATAAGACTCCATGACTTGCCGAACGACCTGCAGGCATTCAGGCTCATCCCTACTGAGGATGTTTCTGGTATACGCACAGGTTCAAATACGGATTTGTAATTCTCGTCCGAAATACCATCTCGTAACGGAAAATTTATCGCGTAATATTTCCCTTTCATCACACCGACATCCTGCGACCGATTTCAGTGGAAAGTTAAATAAAGGAGGGATAACTCTCACTCGAAGTTCACCTGTTCCTGGAAAATATTCTCCGTACTTGTGAAAACTGACAGTCATGACCCGGTCCGTTGTGTAAAATGCCTCTTCGACACCATCTCCATGGTGTGCATCGATATCAACATACAAAACTCTGTTATGGTATCTATGTCACCGTAGTAAGCCAGATACCGAAGAACAGCACTGAGACAAGAGAATTACATACCGCAAGAGTTCCAGTATTCCGAGGACAATATCTGACAAGATAACATGGTGAGATAATTACGAGGACACGAACACACTCAGAACGAACCATTGACATAACAGAAACCACTGGCTTCACTTTTCTTCGCATGATGCAGACCTCCTGCCCAGTTTACTGCGATATCGCATTTGTCACGGCTCAGCCGTGCAGCGCCCTCTAATCATTGAAGGTGAGTCTTGTGGACTATCGACCGAATTGCATTACGCACCCATGGATCCTCCAGCAGATATTGAGCAGTAATCAAATAGACCGTCGAATACAGGACAATCATCGCCAACGTTATCTAAGAAGCACGTTAGTCGCATGCAGGTAGTAGTAGGGTAAAATATCGGACACTTGTGTTGCTCCTTCAGGAAAGAATTCATGTTGCTTGGCGTTATGCGACTGAGAAAGTCGACATATTCGTCCGAATGGAATTGTGTCATTTCGCGCTTAGTAGCTGGCTTTGCCCGCTGAGGAGAAAGAGATTGTTGCATGAGCAAGGAAATATTTTGGGCGCGAAGGATTTTAAAACTCACGAAGATCTCCATCTTCTTATATAACCCGTAGTTCATGACAAGAGAATGACACATCCGTATTCGAGTAGGCTTCATACTTGAGGGAAGTAAATATCATATATCTCATGTCCAGGTAAATATGGTTCACGTACGGATGACCCGGGCCATAATGGAATCCTCCAATATCGGAGTCAAAAAAGTAACACTAGGAGGGTGATTAGCAAGTTCTTCAATCCGAGCTGAAACAAGGGACAAATGAACATACTACGCGTTTCTTCTGATTCTCGCCCTCTATGGGCACCATTTTCTCCGACATGATATGTGTTCTTGGGCTTTTATCCTTGCATTAACCGAGTAACGGAAGATGTGAAGTTGACCGAGCTTGATCCAAGAACAGGCTCACGTGGGGTTGTTTGGTAGGGTATTGCAATCCTAATAATGCTCTGAGCCTGATGTGGCAACTGGCAATGGCAAAGTTCGGCAATAGCTGAGGCTGACCGCCCACTATAGCTAGTGCTGGGCGAAGTTGGACTGAGTATTGAAAAATGTATAACTCAGGTACAAAAGAGCTACTAAACTAATGTGTGTAGAATCAAATCCTCGCCTTCCCAAGTGGTGCTTCTCGGCCTGGATGCCAAAGTTTTCAGGATATGAAGCAGAGGGCTTGTGGGCGACCTACCTTGGTATACCAATGTTGACGGCGCAAAGCCAAAATCATCCGTAAGATGAATGTTCTGCTCACAGCTGTCAGCGATGGTAATAGTTTTGTTGCAGTCATCTTACCAGTTCTCCCGCAATTACTCGGACCTGAAACATTGAGATACGAAACCAGGACTCTGATTGGGGTAGAACACATACCATTGACCAGTGATGCACACAGTGAAGTCCCGCGAACCAGAGCTATCCCCATCAGGTCATATCGTGAAGAACGGGGGAAGAATTGCCACTCACTTCTCTGCCAAATGTAGTGTTGAACTCTTGTAAATACGGGGTAACGGCGTGAAGTATTATAGGGGTGTCCATTTGTGTCATTGGTACGACTACCTCAAGTTGTTTTATAACATCGAGGAGGGCTTCGCGGGCGGCAGAGCGACTGGTTTCCATTGGCGTGTTACGACATCGTGTGTCATACGATAGAATATGCGGGGAAGGGGAAGAAAGAGACTCCAAAAGGAGGACGAAGTGATCACGAGCATGGCGTAAGTGCTTCCCTGGAAAAAAGTTGCAGTCAATGATACGCGGTCTGCTGGAGAGGCCAAGTACAAGCACCTATCGTGGATCCGGGCAGGAAGTTCGAATTCACAGTGAGCTGCTCATCCGACGTGAGATAGTTATCCACAACATCGACCGCCTGCTGCAGAATAGTCTTTGAGACAGAGAGCAATTGTATCAGTGGGGTGACAGAATCAGAATCTGAGCACCCATTCTGACCACTGTCATTAGAGGACATCGTCGTTGGCAGTGAGGTGTGTTCAGAGTGCATGATTCAGACGACTGCTGGGTAGCTGAGACTCGAGAGTGGATTATGTACGAAATGCTACGTTACTTAAATACAACGACACAACGAGTTATCAACGAGGCCAGCTCCTCCCCTTCAGGGTGTATTCTCGGACGTCCAGTCCGAAGGAAATGCGACCACGATGAACATAAGGAAAATATTCCTCTGCCTAATTTCGGACGACCCACAATGACTAGATGATCCGAACTCAAGGCGAGAATGGATTCAGTCTGACAGAGATTTGCCCCGGCCAAACTCGAGAGATGGCGGGTGAGAGACAGGAAGATGCACAAGTACCGTCAACCGTCGTCGTCGCTCTGATGAAGAAAATGGACCGTCATGGACGCGCTTCAACTTGTATCCGGAGCAGCTGACTAATCCACACCCCGTTGCTTCCGACGGGTTAAAACTGTTCTTTCCTCTTCCGCCCGCAACACAAGATGTTATCGACAATACGGAAGGCTGGTTCTTTGGCTCGGGCAAGTACCAGCATCTCACTCAATATATTAGAGCTCACCTTTCAATAGGCTGCGTCTGCAGGTCAAAGGCGTTTCCTCTCGATCCATGAATACCAGTCTATGACCCTCCTGAATGCCGTGAGTATTATTCGAGCAACATTTTACCGCTCTTAAAACGTTGCCTTGCTTGTGAAGTATGGAATACCTACCCCAAAGAGCGTTGTTGCAAAGTCTCCGCAGGATGCCTTCGACGTGGCAAAGAACTTTGGTGCGTCAACCATCATTCTCTCATGATTCATATCTAATGTCCGAGCTATAGGACGAGATAACCTTGTGATCAAAGCCCAGGTCCTTGCAGGAGGTCGTGGAAAGGGAAAATTTGATAACGGCTTCCAGGGAGGTGTGCATATGGTTGACAGGTAAGAAGCATCCCACCGAAATGGGTTTGCCACATCTAACGAATGTTTGCAGCCCCGAGCAAGCGAAAGAAATTGCAAGTAAAATGATTGGTTCCTCCCTCATTACAAAGCAAACAGGATCCCAAGGACGAATTTGCAATGCTGTGAGCCCCAGTTCAAGATCTGTTTCTGTTGAGCGGTGTATTGACGTGAACAAAGGTCATGATTGCAGAACGTCGCCAACCGGCCCACGAGTATTATGTTGCCGTTCTAAATGACCGTGCTTCCCAAGGGGTTGTCTTGGTTGCATCTTCACAGGGGGGGATGAACATCGAAGAAGTTGCAGCTAAAGATCCTAGCGCCATCATCACCACACCTATTGACTTCTACAAAGGCCTCAGCAAGGCAGAAGCCATTAGCGTTGCTCAGAAACTTGGTTTTGAAGACGAGAAGACGCAGTCTGAAGCCGCAGACATTTTCATCAACCTCTATAGGATCTTCAAAGAGAAGGATGCTACACAGATTGAAATCAACCCTATGGCTTTGACAACAGACGGTGCAGTTCTCTGGTAATGTTTCTCTTCCAGCACAAGTCTTTTTTGCTGACAATATACGCAGCATGGATGCCAAATTTGGCTTTGATGACAATGCAGACTTCCGTCAGAAAGATGTATTTGCCCTGCGAGATATATCTCAAGAAGAACCTTCAGAGGTTGCGGCCCAAGCGGCCAACCTTAACTTCATCAAGCTCGATGGTAGTGTTGGCTGTTTGGTTAATGGTGCTGGTCTCGCAATGGCCACCATGGATGTTCTCTCCCTTCATGGAGGTGAACCCGCCAACTTCCTTGATGTCGGAGGGTGCGCAATATATATTTTCCAGGCTGTGATTTTGTCGCTTACACACTTACAGAGGTGCTACCCCTGAAACGGTCAAAACTGCATTTGAAATCCTCGTCAAGGACCCCAAAGTGAAAAGCATCTTCATTAACATTTTCGGAGGTTAGTTATCCTTATTGATTAGTTTCGTTGTACTAATATTTCAAGCAAGGCATTATGCGCTGTGACTACATCGCGGAAGGCGTCATCAAAGCCGCAGCGGAATTGAACCTCGATATACCGCTAATTCTAAGGCTAAAGGGAACGAAAGAGCAGGAGGCGAAAGAGTCAGTCATGTCTTCCTCTTCTTCGTAGGTACTCGCTTACAGTCATCACAGGATGATCAAGCAGTCAGGATTAAAGATCGAATCATTCGACGGTCTTGACGAAGCAGCTGCACGCGCTGCCGAGCTTGCTGCTTAAAAGTCTTATTGTTCAGTGTCGTACGTACATTAGACAACGTTCCTGATGTTACCCCATTTTGCGGCATAAACATCCTTCATCAATTGTGTCCAGACTAGCAAGGCGTAATATAAGCTCTGGGTGATATATACGACAACAGTATGTACCATGGAGAAATAACAAATAGAAGGAAAACGTGAAAAAAAAGAGTGCAAGAGAATGCTTTACCATGCTGACCTCATGAATGGTGAAGGGGGAATGGGATTGTAAGCCGAAGGATTGGGTTGCTGTGAACCCTGATGCATTGGAATCTGTCCGTTGTCTGACCTCGATTGGCCCCGACCTGCTGGCACCATGTAGCCATGAGAGGATGGGACCTGCATGACGGGAGCGTGCATAAGCACAGGACTTCCATACATTGCTGGCCCAGAATGCGACATCACAGGACTCATCATGGACATATTGCGGTCCCGATTAGCGCCTTGTCCTCCTTGCTGCGATGAAGTCTGCATATTGGCTGGCGGTTGAGGTGCGTACATCGCGGGTGTCCCAGGCGATGGATATGGCATGAGTTGTGTTGGATATGGTGATGTCATGGGTCTCATCATGCTGCCGTGATTTTGAGGATTGGGTCCTGGTGGCATGGACACCCACATCGGCTGACTGTAGAGGGGAGTGTGACCATTTACAGGCATCCTGCTTGGAATTGGGCTAGCAGTTAACGGATGTGGATACATCATGGCAGGACCAGGAGAGTGGCTCATCATCGGAGAAGGGTATGAGTATGCTGGTCGCATGTTATTGGAAGGAGGAAGTCCATAAGCATAACTGGATGGGCGGGCTATAGGCGGTGCAGCGCTAGGAGGCGTTCGATGAGATGTTGAAGAAGTCGACGACGACGACGACGACGACGGAACTTGTTGAAACGCTCTCGTTACATCATGGAGGGACATGCGCGATGGTGCGGCAGATACCGATGGTGGTGGTGTTTCCCCGTCTTCAGACTTGACATCCTGTATCGTGAACGGGAGTGCTGTCAGATCGTCTGCGATGCCCTCGAGCGAGTTCACACCATGCAATCCTGCTTTGTTGGACGTTTGAGACCACACGGCTTTCAAATGCTCTGGATCAGGGCCTCGTGCCGGCGATTCTTTCAAGGGAAGGCTTAGAGAGGCCCTCGCCCATGGAGCAGAATGATGCGACGGAGGTGTGATGGGAACGCGATCAATCTTAGAAGTATTGGGCTTTATAAATAAAAAGTGGGATAGTTTTAGACAAATAGAACTCACAGAATCATCAGAGCTCTTGCTCCCAGCCTTACTGTGGATCACAGATGAAGGGTGTTCAGGAGATGAGAGTTGAAGACCATTGATTGCCGGTGCAGCGACCTTCAGTGCAGAACCAGACGTCGATATTTGAGAGCTAGGAGGTGATGTGACAGTGATGCCGGGGTGAAATTTGTCAAACGTATCTTGCGATGCTTGCTTGGACTCCAGTTCACTGTTAACGATGAAGTTTACTGATGGTTTGGGATCCTCCTCAACTGCGTCAATGCGTGAGTCCCGGTAGAAGGCCACAGCTGACCCTGCAGGCATCTTGGGTTGCAGTCTGGACCGTGATGGTAAAACCTGTCCATCTTTCGTTGACATTGACGAATCTGAGATGGTGATAGAGGTAATGCTCGAGCCCAACGACTGGATATCAGGAGGAGGAGAGCGGCTCATTGTGCTAAGACCTGACTCTACCGCCTCGTCTGATTCCTGCCTCATAACAGCTGTTTTGCGCCACGTCGTCACCCCATCTGCGCCTGCAGGTCGCCCAAACGCGCCCACGCCGTTGGCCTTGGGAGGCGGTGGCATGTTAACTCGGGGTCCGGATCTGTATCGTGGCAGTAAAACTTGATACTTTGGCTTCCCTCGAAACCCTCCGAATGGTTTGCGAAATAGAACCTCGTTAAGCGAAAGGTGTTTCCGATTCATTCCCTCAACAGGAGGATCAAACGAAAGAATGTCCCACCGCACTTGATAGATTGGCTTGGTGGCAAGAAACAACTGCCTTTTGTCTATGAATTCCAAGGGTTGCGACACTGTGGGCAATCGCACCACAAAGGAATTCCAAGCTGGCTTGGGAGATCGAGGTGGTTCTGTCCCAGTCACATGAAAGACTTCCCGTGGTTCATGGTCAAAGGTCGGTAGTCTGAGTGCTGGATGGATCCACCGCTCTTTCTGTAAATGCGACTTTCCCGAGGCTTGAGGCGAAGTGGTCTTTGCTGGCGCGAAGTCGTGATCGTGTGCCTCTGAAGGATGTGATTCTTTGCCTGTGTCAACAGCTTGCATGCCATCCAAGGCTCCTTTGATGCGGGACATCGCGTCGTCTAGCGCCGACATAGCTGCTTCCTTATAGAAAGCTTGACTTCTGGGTGTTCTAATGGTGGGGAGCTGGTGGGGGGCGACGACCGTCTGTGCATGATTATCCGCATGGATTGAACCTTCCTTTGTGGAAACAGTTGAGACACCATCCGAGGTGAACGAAATTTCAGTGGCAAGATCGCTTCGAGAGTAATCCTTCACCAACAAGGAATCCTCATCTTCCCGATCATGAGCCGTCGAGGAGTCGTTCCTGACATCTGGTGATTGATTCTGTCTCCACGGTCCTTCGGTAGAACCTGCTGATACCAAGGGTTTTGGACGTGGATATTTATCAAAGAAATCACTGGCGACAGCGCGGGAGGATGTCGACGACACAAGCGTTATTGTGTGCTGTTCTTCCACCTTTGCCGGTTCGGCAGATACCCCAACAAATTTGCCCATGTCTGAGAAATCGACGACTTCTAGGTCCTCGTCAACGTTGCTCGCCAAGGATTCCACATGATCCAACGCCGATTGAGGAGGGTTGTGGAAAGCAGGAATAGCGGGTCGGAAACCTGCTGGCGCGGTGGGTGGGACCAATGGGTTTGCTCTTCTCCATGAGTCAGGTCGTATTTCTGCGGTCGTTGTAGAGGATGATGAAGTTGCGATCAGGGTAACCAGAGGTGGCTGGCGACGAGATGGTGTTGTGGGAACAGATTCCAAGGCCTGTGAAGGCAGGCCCTTCAGAGAAGGTGGTCGCCGAAGATTTGGCTTCATAGTCGAGGGAAGAGAGGCCTGCGGTGGCGCTGTTGCATTCGGGGAATCTTTGAGTTGCACACTCTTCACAGCTTCCTCGATGATGGTAATGACTTGCTCATCCTAGCCAAAAAGAAAAAGGGTTAGTTGTCGTTAGTGACATGAAAAGAAGTTCGACTTGCCTGAGTTTTGGCGGGTGTTTCTACCACCAGCTTTTCAAGATTTTTTGTCTTCTCTGCTTCAGCAGCAGCTTTGATCCGCTCCTCAATCTCAGCAGCTTTCCGCCTGGCCCGTTCCTTCTCCTTCTCCCGTTCCTCCTCCTCCTGTTGTCGTCTTTGTTTGGCTCGGGCTGCTGCACTTTGCATAACGTCTTTCCGAACTTCCTCAAGCTCCGGAGCAGATAGTTGTGGTAGTGGCGACATGGGAACGGCGGGTGATATGCGAGCGGCTGACGCATGGGAAAGTGCAGGGGACTGGGAGGGCAGCCGTGCCGGGCTCTGTGCACTAGGCGGAATCTTTGAGTCGTAAGAGGATATCCGCCCTTGTAGCACTGGTGCATTGGGGGGCATCTGCGATAGATGAGGTGGTAACTGTCGTCCGCCGTCCCTCGATGGTCCACGCATTGCATGTGCCGGAAGCGGTGGTGGGCCCATGTCCGAACGTCTTCCCCTCTCAACGTGAAAGTCGCGGTCCTTTCCCGACGTACCAAAGCCATTCGATATATGCGGACTTGGTGGAGGTCCATCCCGCCGGGCTTGGTAATCCCTTTCACGATTGTACGCGCCAGAGGATGCTGGAACGAAACCACTCGTGCTCCCACCGCTACCTCGACGGAAACGGAAAGGCGGTTCACCTGACCCAGACTTCTGTAACAACTGGACATTGTGAGATGCGTCTCGAGCAAATCGCGGCTCAGTTGGTGACACGGACTGTTCTTGGTAAGTAGCTCTCTTCGAAGGATGCTGACCTGGTCCTGGGCGCTGGGCACTGCTGTATGGCTCCAGTCTATTCGACCGTTCATTGAATAGAACACGAGATCCATCTGGGGGTAAGCTCGGGCCGTGAGGCGTGACAGGAGATACAGGAACGGCATGGGGAGGACCTGGGGATAGCCCAGATGGAGGAGGGAAGTCTTGTATTGATGTCGCGGGCGAAGTCCGGGATCGTGGCCAACTGCGATCAAAGTCATCCGCAAATCTCTCCTCTTTGCTCACAGGAACAGTAGAAGCCAGATTTTTCGAGGAAGGGATGCCCTCAAGCTTTGACTGTGCGGCCTGAAACCCAGCTAGTGACGAAACTGCATCAGATAGTAAAGAAGAACTAGAAGGAGTATCTGTGGATTCGATCTTGTACTGTCGACCATCTCCAAATTCAATGACACCGTCCAAAAAGTTGTCATCATCCTCTTCCATCTAAAAGATTACAGTCAATCACTGCCTGACGGAATCACTTCAATCACTAACCTCGTCCCAGTGGTGAGCCTTGGGATCCAGATGCACTCCGCGAAAAGTGTCGGCCTCCTCCAGTCTTGCTTGCTTGCTGGCAGCTGCCGTTTCAGCAGCTTCCCGAGAATTGTTCAATTTGGCCATGCGAAGTGTTGTGGCCACTACACTTACATGAGACTAAGAAAATTTTCTTAAATTCTACTACACACCTTGAGCAACTTCCGCAGCGGTAGGGAAATCGTTCCGAACATCAGGTTGTTTGGACGTTGCAGTAGGCCGAACATTACCCCATACCGGTTTGGAACCTCCACCAGCGGCATCCCTAGGGGATAGCCCCTCCTGAACAGCAGCAGCCCGTGGTTGCGGTTGTATCACTTTGCCGGCATGTGGCAGCTGCGGTGCGGATGCAGTTGAAGTTGACGTTGCCGACGGAACGGGAAGGGTAGGCGAGATGATATTTGGTGAGTGTGATCCGGTCGCGCTTGGTGGGGCAACGGATGAAGGCCGTGACCATCCAACACCACTTGCAGATGACGAAGGGGAGGTCGAAGTTAGTTTAGCTGTGACCAGACGCGAATGCGATGGAGAAGGTTGAACTTGAGGCCTCGCTACTTAACATGTCCGTCAGCACACACGTCTATCAGTTGTTTACTAAGCTACTCACGACTTGCACCTCCGGCTTTGGTCGCAAGAGATCCTTGTGAGACAGGAGAAGAGGCAGACGCCGTCGAGGTCGTCTCGAGGAACTTCTTGTTGATATTGACGGCACTGAATCGTTTGGGATGTGGGGTGGTCGTCGAGCCTTGCGCTAAGCTAGATCCTAGTTGCACAAGGGATGGACGTGGGATGCTAGGAGTGGGCTTTGTATCTCCTGAAGACGGAGGCGTCGTCTTCTCAGTGTCTACCGCCACGACAGACTTCACCTCATCTGCACACTTGGTTTCCCCTGCCTCCACCCCTCCCCCACTCAAATTCTCCTCCACCGACCCTTGCGCCTCCGTTCCAGTCAATCGTGGTGACTCCGTGGACTCTTTTTCGGTATTAGCCATAGACGCGTCGCACGACGCTTGTCTGAGTTATTCGTCTTCCTGTGAAATGGACTGCAGAGGACAGTGAGAAACAATGCAGTATTCCAAGTTCAACAAGGCACACGGAATAACTAGGGATATAGAAATTTACCTGGGGATTTGACCACCAGTGACAGGGAGAGAAATGTAGTTTATCAACTCGATGAACCTGGCAAGCTTTCTCACCGTCCGCATTGCTTCCGGAAAAGTCACCGGTGCCGCCGGCAATTGCCGGTCAAATATGGTACAAGGAACTCAAACTGTGTACTCTACATACTACGCATAAGTGCTCTCACAGCTGAGCTAGCTCTGCCTCCCTCTTGTTCAGCTGCTCAATCTCAGCATCCAATGCCACATTTGCCATTTCGATCTGTAGAACACTGGAGATTAGCTCTGTCCATCGCGTCTCCAACATTGTCAACTGTTTCCCAAGTCGATCCTTATGCAAGACTTGTCAAAATCACTTCGTAATCATACGCGGACGAGCGGACGCACCTGGGTGTTTTTTCGATCTCGGTTGACCTCCACGGTGAGCTGCTTGAGGTCTTCGAGAGCCTTTTCCGTTTGTTTGGCGGTTTCTTCAAGAAGGTAGTTATGTATCCGCCAGGCATTGGGACCGTAGTTTTGCAGCAATGTTAGATTGGTTTGTCTGCAAGATTTGATTTAGGCAAGGAAATCATATGCAGAAATAAATCACTACAGACCGTATTCGTTGGTGCTCAAGCTGAGCATGCGCGTTTTTCAGTGCAGCCTTCCACTCTTCCTCCGTCGCGGGTGTAGATGCGGGAGCAAGCAACTGATATCGAAGAGTATCGAGAGATGGGAATGGTTGGTGAGACTCAACCCGGTCAAGCTCAGCGCGAAGTAGTGGGTTTTTCTACAATGCAATTTCCATTTTATGAACCGCCGCAACAAGATGCTGGTATGCTCACGAACAGCAAATAGTTCAAACGGTGGCGGAACACGTGGGTGTATGGTAGAAGGCGGTTTCGGCGACCGAGCTAGCTCCTGTTCGACCTTTTGCTTGAGTAACGGATATTTCTGGAGGTCATCGTCGTAGTAGGGTAAGGAGTCAAAGATTTCTGGTTGTGTGCTTGTTTCTGCCATGAACGTTGTCGCTAAACTTCTCAACTCGATCAAGCGTTGCGGACGCGGTCCGGCAACTTCCGAGCGTCGTTCGCACATCCATCTCCTGCACTTCGATTCGTCCACAAAACGAAAATGGCGTTTCGCATTGGGGCACGGGCAGGCCGCGTCCTCAGAAATGTCAGCGCGCGTCCAACTGTATCCTCTGCAGTAGTGGCTGCGAGGTGTATACACTCGTCTTCGTCGTCAAAAGGTACGAGGTTCCGAGCCAGCATGTCAACAGACAAGCTTACTGTCCCACTTGCATTGCAGCTTCCGCGTCGCCATTCATCGAACCCACGTCCCCGAACCCAACCGTCTCATTATACGCTGAGACGACCGAGTCACTCCATACCTATGGCTCATACCTCATCCAGTCGCTCCCGAAATTCATCCAACAGTTCTCCGTTCTCAAGGATGAATTGACCCTATACACGGCCCCGTCAGGAATCATCCCAGTCCTCACGTTCTTGCGCGACCACTCCCAATGTCAATTCAAATCCATCATGGATATCAGCGGAGTGGACTTCCCGGAGCGGGAGAAACGGTTCGAGGTGGTATACCACCTTCTCAGCGTAAAGCATCAAGGCCGAATTAGGGTCAAGACCTATGCGGGAGAGGCTGACCATGTGCCCAGCGCTTGCGAACTCTTCAGAGGCGCGGACTGGTGAGTCTGCCTTTCATGGACGTGCTACATCTTCATCTCACCTTTCTGCAGGTATGAGAGAGAAGCCTGGGACCTTTTCGGAATCTTCTTTAATAATCACCCTGACCTGTATGTGCAAGCTATCCTTTGCCATCTCTGCTTCATAATTTGACAATTTCTTCACAGCCGCCGAATACTCACGGATTATGGTACGTAGACATTTGACCTAGAGTGACTTGTGCTTATATCTGTGCAGGCTTCGAGGGACATCCTTTGCGCAAAGACTTCCCTCTGACAGTGAGTTGCATAGTCTTAGACGTGATTATTGCTTGACCGTCGATCTCTACAGGGATATACGGAACTTCGGTATGACGAGGAACGCAAACGCGTTGTTTATGAACCCTTGCAGTTGACTCAGGCCTTCCGGTACGCCAAGCCTTACTCGATTTATGGTGGGAAGTCTCACCCGTTCTTCTTAGTAACTTTGAATCACTTTCACCATGGGAGCAAATCGGAGAGGGAACCACACCACGCAAACCAGATGAATTTAAACATCTCCCTCCACCGAAAGCTGAGGAGCCCAAGAAGTAGATTGGCATCCATTGTCTAGACACCCGAGGGGGTGAAAATATATTCATCATGTCATCTAAGTCAACAATACTAAGTATTACAAGGAGGAATAGCAACCCGAGGTCAGTCGCAAATCATACAAGTAGTCATGAATCCTCTGCTTTACTGTCGACGGACACCTGTCCACCACTCGCATTCTCTCCAGATAAAGAAGTATCCTCGTTTCCGGGCTTCTTTTGTCCGCCCCAACCCATCCGTGCAACAAGGTACTCTTGTCCAACAACTTCAACACCAACTCGCAGTGCTTCAGCTACAAGGTCTTCGACCCATTCGTACTCATCCCAGATGGGCAACCAATTCGCTGGCACGGCCTGCGTAATTGTTGTGTGTGTCAATTGATGAGCAGGATCAGAGAGGAAGAGGAGGAAGTGAAGATGTCGTTGGGTAGTCGTAGATGACTCCTTATCTGTGAACTGAGACAATGCCGACGCGGGGTGCTCATATGTGATGAAATAGGGCTGAACACGAAGATAAACGTGAGAGTACGTTGTGGGTGATTGGGGTGAAGGGTTTGGCGCAGCAGCTTTCGTGTCGTTCTTGATCAGCTCATCGATGTCAGCCTGTATATATATGTGAATAGATGACGGGAAGTAATTATGATGTGGAAAAACCTGAGCAAGTTTGAAGGCAGCATCGTAACCTTCAACGGTGTTGAAGTTCCTCTCAGAACCAGCCTCCCTTGGTCGTGATTCATTGCCTCTATTGACAATGAGATCACCACCTTCCACTTGCTCCATAATCTACAAATTACACTCAGTGTCACAATCAAGGTATAGGTCTGGTTGGACTGACCCGCGAAAGAGCACGGTAAACAAGAGACTCGACCCCATCGTAGCCTTGCATATCATGGCTCAACCACACCTGAATGACTTCATGCTCGGAAATGGGTGGGGCAACAACATTCAGGATATCTGTGAGAGTCGATAACCCAACACGCTTAAAATCGTCCCCTGCATATATATATATTGTGAGTTGAAGTGTCTGGCAGTATATATTTGAACAACAAACGGATTTTGTCAAGCTGCGCTGCTTTGGCGTACTCGAGGACACCCTCGCCCCATTTCCGTGCCTGCTCATTCTTGGGAATAGCCTTGACTTGTTCGTCCACGACTGTCTTGGCCTGTTGAATGACAGTCGATGCAGTCGACCACACAGAGCCCCATCCCCAAGCTCCTCCGTCGGAAGCAGGGGCTGTATCCGACTTGGGTTTCTCGTTTCCAGATACCGTCCTGGATATAGGCGATGTTGAAGTCGATGGGGTAGTTGTTGATCCCCCACCGAGTCTCACTCGTTCGGTACTCTTTCTTAGCGTTGGTGTCCCAGAACGAGACGCAGGTCGGTCGAGGTGTGAGGTGGTCGGACGAGTGGGCTCTGCGCTCTTCTGGGTGATCTCATCGAGGAAAGCGAGTACTTCTGCTTCACCCTCGTTGCTGGTGGCAGGTGCGATAGCAGGGTTTGCGCCAGAGTTAGAGGGGCTGACTTCAGGAGGAGGGGTGAATGAATCGAGATCGTCGAGAAACTGGAGAGCCTCTTCCTGCTTGGATTTTGCCTTGGATGTCATGGTAGTTGCAACGATGAATGCAGGGCGTGATCCAGGCCTGTTTCAAATTTAGAAACACCGTTCGATTCAGGTATTTTCACACAGATAGCTATAGTTCGCTGTACACTATAGATTCATTCGTATTTTATAATTCATTGCTGGTTCATATCGAATAATCCGTTGCGCGCATGGGCAGACCGAGTCCGGCATTGAAAGTGGCTCGCATGTGATTACCCGACTTTTCTTAACCTGGTTGTCCTCGATCTCTGCACTGACCACGACAGCCATCTCACACTTCATGGATGCCATCCAACAAATTATTACCAACCCCGCATACCATGATTACTTCGCCATCCTGAAGGGCGCCCGTAATGGTTTCGTCTACGGAGTCAAGGTCCGCTTTCCACATGCCCTCGTTATGTCAATTCTGTTCGGACGTGGAGAGTGAGTACATGATATCAATATCTGGTCAAGAGGACTGACGCGTTCACTAGCTGGGAATCACGAATGCGCCATATATATCGCGCAACAAAACAACATGCGCTCAACCTCGCAAAGTTTGTAACGCTCTACAAGACCTTCCTATTGATTCAGAGAAAAGCGAACGGCGGTAAAGAACGAAGCGTTGATACTTTCATTGCTGGCCTTCTGGGTGGTTATATTGTATTCGGAGATCGTAATGCTGTTAATGAACAGGTGTGTTATGTGTCTCCCGTTGCAAGTTCTCTTCTGAACCTTGAGCGCAGATCGTACTCTACGTCGTATCCCGTGTGATAGCCTCGTTCCTCCCGAGAGCAAACAAGCCATACTCCACGTCGCCGCAGACCGCCGGTTCCGTTGTCAAACCTATCCCTCCCGACTCCCGCTACTTCACGCTCTTCGCTGCACTGTCTTGGGGTGCAGTTATGTGGCTGTTCCGGCATCGCGGAGAGACCATCCAACCCGGAATGTTCAACTCCATGAAATATCTTTATCGGGATTCCGAGAGGTGGAGTAATTTAAAGACACTTTTGTGGCATAACACTTAGTCACGAGCTCCTCCTTTCTTCAATGTTCAACCTATATTATTGCACTTCCTATACCATAGAATATACAGTAACATGGACATCGGCGCTCTAGCTTTCCGCGGGTAGCTGGTCAGCTTGCCTCACGACCCTTCTACTTTTGTACTGTAACGTTGTCTCTAAAGTCAACGCGAGACGAGTTTGAATACAGAGAAGGGCTTACAGCAAGCGTCTTAACCGCTGCAATACAAGCTTTGTGACATGATGTACAGTCATTGGACAGTGTCTCTGCCAATGTATACATTTCCGCTGCAACGTCAATATTACTGCGATAGATGGTAAGGATCCTCTGTGGTAAATCACTCAGGAAAACAGGGTGCTGGTCTCTATCCACAGAGCGAGCGATGTGCGCTTTGCATTCCAGGTTATGGTAGTCTCTTGATGATGGTATGGACATGCTCCATATCCTACAACGTTTGAATATTATCGCGGAGGATACATCTCGTGACACTTACCATGCGGGAAAATGTCCTCCTCTCCGAGAACAAGCTCTCGAAGAGCCTTCACACGAGTCTCTTGCAATTGGACTAACCTATGATAGGCAGTACATTTGGGATGGATTTCATGATTTCGTCTGAGTTATACGATGCCAGCGGCATCGGGCACTGACTCGCATCGGATGCAAGTCTATCCAAGCCGCGGGCAATCGCAAAACCATAAACCCGAAGTGGACTAGTCGGCGCATGAGCAGCAAGATGAACATTCAAGGAATCCGAGATAGACTCGGAGAGGACATATTTATCCACCAAGCCGTACAGCAAGGAGAGTAGAATCGGCAGAGGTATTACTGTTGCGGGATCATAATGCTTCCGTGGTACCCTGCTGCTCAGCTCAGCCTCTTCGGACAATTCAACGGCAGGTAGTACGGCCGATGGCTCAGGTGGGAAATGCAAGAGACGAAGGAGAGCAACAAGAACTGCAGACGTTTCATGCAAGTCAACTGATTGGCAGTCAGACGACTCAGTATCGGATGAGGACATATCGCAGAACGAAAACATATCACCTGAAAATAGCCAATTGCCAAGGGATAGGTGGTTACTGTAGTCGGGAAGCAGAGGAAATACACGAAAGACTTCGCTGTTTTGCATGGACGCGCGATTCACTGAAAAGCGAACATCATCCGGGATTGACCTGATTACGAAGTCTGGGTTCTCGCAGTGAAAAGCGTCAGCAGTCCATGTCTTCAAGGAAGACGACATCGCGGAGAGGTTGAGTTAGCCATGATGCATGAATCCCAATAGCTTTAAGCTGTACGAGTGTGGCGATGTACGACGTTTATTTGACATATTGATAAAACATGCCAGGCACCGGTACTGCGCGATCATCAACGTGGTAAATTGGTTCGAGTTTCCATGACATGATAAGTTCGACAACTCATCGAAGGGAGATACTTAGAGACAGGTGAAAATCACCTGGAAACTTATGTTTCCGTCCAGCGTACATCAAAAATGCCTAGCTACACCGAGGGCTAATGATGAAATATGATGGGGTTTGGTGAATGTGAGAGAAGAGTGGAGGGGATATTCACAGCTGTCAGAAGAAAGAAAAGCAAAAAGAGAAAAAAATCATAGTGGTATCATCAAAAGAGGTAAAGGAAATGGAATCTAAAAAAACCAGGCGATCCCAGCAAAACTCCCCTACATGACAATACACTTCTTCTTCTTCCCTTCGTGTGGCTTCACAGGACCTGATACACCTGGTTCTATATTTCGCGTTTGTCGTAGCGCACGGACTAGGTTCGTGAAAAGACGTTCGACGTTCTGTGCTGTTTTAGCGGAGGTTTCGATGAATTCGCAGCCGAATTGGCGTGCGAGGGCTGCTCCCTCATCCTTCGATACCTCCCGCTCGTATGTTTTGTCGCATTTATTGCCGACTAGCATGAAAATGGGGTCTCCTCGTTTAACTCGTCTCATCGACTGGCGGAAGGTTTCAAGCCGATCGAAAGTTGATCTCGAAGCGATGGAATACACAAGGATGAAACCTTGGCCCTCTCTGTATGAGAGGTATAAATAGTGCGAAGGGAGAATATGGTCGCTTGTATACTCACCGCACCCATTGATCACGCAGCGTGGCGTACTCCTCTATTCAAAGAAATCAGGAAGAGGAGAGACGGGGAGCTGGCGCTTACTCACCCTGACCGGCAGTATCAATAACCTCCACAAAACACATCCGGTTATCCACCACGAGCTGCTTCCTGTAAGCATCTTCTATTGTGGGATCGTATGTCTGGGTCGAGGGTAGATGAGAAGATGCCGCAGTGTATCGAGATATAACATACCTCTACAGTCAGACGTCAATAATGCTCGAAATGAGACGAAAACGTAGATGCGACTCACCAACAAAACAATTGAGTGTGAACTGGGCATATGTTATTCTTTCTTCTTCGAAAAGAACTGAATCGCTGGATACTCACCTGCACAGCCAATGCAGTTTTCCCAACACCTCCATCACCAAGAACTGCTACCCTCCAGTTGTCCATTTCTGTACGAGAAAGATGAGTCGACTGCCTGAGAAGCAACGACGCTGGTCGACGATACCTCAGAAAGGATCAGAGTGAGCGCAAATGAAAGTGTCGAAGGTTTGTATGGAAAGGGGGGGTCGAGTGAGCCCAAAGCAAGTAAAAACGATTTATGGTGTCGGTGATAGGACGATGAAATGACAAGCTCAGCAAGGACGATGTACAAGAAACAGTAAGAGATTCAAACGGTCGTCGTCGTGCAATCGTGGATCGTGGAGAGGTCGTAAAGAAAGGCGCGGGGGAGGCCTTGGGGAACAGTGGATGTTTGGCAGCGAGCCAACGGCGAGTCTTGCTTTGGCCACGGACCACTCCGCTCTATTTCTAGTCCTTCCTAATCAGGAGATTCCCTGCCGTTTTGACACGATCGTCATTTTGGTCCCAATTTTCTCGGCAGTCTGGGCTGCTCCATTAGGCATCCATCTTTCACACCACTACATATTATCAGAACACCTCAGAAAACTCTAAAACTTTCACTGAGCCTTTCGACGGTACTCGCACCCCCCGACCATCTCCCGAAATCATCTCAACCAACTGCTCACTTGTGTTCCAGTCGCGGGGCATTCTTTTTGGCGCGGTACTGGTGAGATCCGAGTGTTTTCCAACTGCGGTTCACGGCACTCCCATTGTACCAGAATGGGCGGTGTCGCCACAACAAACCATCGCAAACGACTATTGAGGAGAGCTCATATCGACTCATCATCGGGTATAAATGGATCCTATGTGCTCCGGATCCCATGAGCAACAAGGAACATTTCTAGATTTCTTCTCGAAATTCCACGTAAGTATATTTTTACATTGCGAATGCAGTTGGATCGCGGCTCCGAAGCACTTTTTAAGGTGTTCGTCCTTCCCCGTACCGCGTACCGCGTGCCATAAGAATCCAGAAGTGACCAGAACAATTGTCGACACAGCACAGCGGTATGCGAATACTTTTAGTCCCAATGTATGGCTGTGCCTGTTACAAGTTTCGCCTGAAAGATGAGATCAGGACAATTCAAAGAAACATCAAGCTCCCAACTGCTGCTTCTGAGGACATATATACTGCAAAGGAATCGGGGTGACGCAGTTCATGCGCCTGAGACTGCATTTGGCCCTTCACTTGCGGTAAAATGTCGGAGAACAAAATTGAGCCTAATTGAGCCTCCAGGAGTGCACGCCTTGTCGATTGAATTCAACTGATCAATCGATCACGAGGGGGGGAATATCATCGAAAGACAGTGTCGACGACGGACGTTGCTACTGGCTGGCAATGACGCTGAGCTTGGTTTTCGTCAATACTTTGAAGTTCTTGCGGAGAAATCTGTGGCAGAAAGTCATGTGCTGGAGGAGTACACAACGCGATACATCGCGACGCCTAATACGGACGGCTCGTATTCGTATGTTGAGAACAGGTTGAGATTGTTCGTTGAAGATCACCCACGCTGATGTGCAAAATAGTCACTGTACCTCCCCCACTAACTTCTTCGCAAGTGGTGAAAAGGTCCCCAAATTTCTGATTTGTGTCCATCTTGTCCAAAGAATCATATGCCGGTTTTTGCTGCATGCCCATCGGTGGGAAGTTCGAACTCCAGAAATACTTGAATGCCCAAGGGGATGATTGACTTGTACACAGTCGACACGAAGCCATCTTTGCAGGCATATAAGGTCCATGTTTGTTTCCATCAGCCATCTCTCCTGTTCCACGGTGGATTCGGATGTGGACAGGTGATATTTGAACCATCTAAAGTTCATGGAAAGGACATATGCCTTGATGAACACAAAAACAAAGCCTGATGTACTTCCAAGAATTTGCCACGAAGAAAACGCGAAAACAACAACGTGCGAGAAACCTCCCAACGCTGAACACTGGATTCAGAAGGTCGTTATGGAATGAACTCAAGGATTGAATTGCACAGACAACAAATATCGGTCAATACAAACTACAGACCCAGGGGGTTCTACGGCTCGGAAAAAAGAATAAGAAGGCGATAAGTGAGAAGCGGACATTATGCCGGGGTGGATAGACTGGGCGTAGGGGCGATATGGAAACATGTGGTGTTACTGGGCGTCGATACTAGAACAATGGTCTGAAGCGGCGGTGGATCTGAAGTTAAATAAATGAGGCGGGTTGAGGGCAAGGGGGGGTAAGGGGTATATACGGGTAGGCCGGACCAAATCGTCAAACGTGTCATCCATCACTCCTGTCTGCTGAACTCTGCCTGCGTAAGATCCAGCAGGAATGTGCCCTTGTGGTTCTTGGGGGGTTCAATGAGCTTCACGGGAGGCTTCTTGCTGGACGTGGGATGCAAGGCGTGTGCAATGGAGGCGAAGGGTCGGGGTGGTCGGGAGGAGGGAAAAGGGATGTTTCGTCGAGGTACGACGCGCTGGACGGCGCTTCGCCCACTGTGTGACGGGTCTGCGAGCGGTGATGAGACCACAGGACGCGACATTGTCATTGTGGCTTTACGGTAGGAAAACAGGCATTAAGACACGAAAGCGCACGACGTCGACGTGACAGTACATACCCATTCGTAAACACAGCGAAGTCTAGAAGTGCAGATGTGGACTTTGTGGACTTTGTTGCGCAAAATGAGCCTCGACGGGGGCTAGGGTCTTTTGAAAGTAGTTGCGGGGTACAACCAAGGCAGGACTACGTTTTATATCAGCTTTCACGCGTCACGTTGGGGTCGACTGGAACATTTCGCTTGGGGACGGTTTAGCTTGGGGATGTCGGCAGCGCTCGGCACAACAAGTAACATCAGACATCATCTGATGACTACATCATTCCTTCAAATCATGTCCGATGCAATGCATCTGTCACTGAGCACTCGAGTAGGCCTCGTCTTGTTCTGATCTGGCTCAAAGGCGTGCATCCTATACATGTACTCAGAGTACTCTTGCACCTGTTACGTTTCGCACCCCATGCCATTGCCTCCCCAGTGAACTTTCAACACCTCGGTCCGTAAGAATCTTTGGGGTTTCGTGTTGGCAGCCATTCATAGATGTAGGTCGTACATTTCGTCGACGTTCTTGACTGGTTGCCACCCGAGAAGACATGTCAGCTGCTGGAGCGTGGATTGATATCAGAGAACTTCTGTACAGTAGGTGATTGAAGGTTTCTATTCCATGATGTGTACGGTACATTGGATTACACATCTGGACAGTGAGATGATATTTCCACATTCAGAGGAAGCACTAAATAAAATCATACATCGGTGAAATGGTGTTAATTCGGCGGATGGTGAGAGGGCTGGGAAATTATGGGATCTACGACGATAGCAACAGATTGCGTGAGGCGGGAAGATGCGAGGACGGGAGCGGTTATTGTGGGTCGAGGTCCGAAGGGTGGAGGATGGAGGCAACATTCTGGAATTGGTCAACCGTCAACGTTGGCAAGAGAACGTCCGTAAAATGCGCAGGGATATGAAATGACTCTTAACCTCCCAACCTCTAGAGATTTGTGAAACGGTTTCGCCACTCCAACTCCTTCCCCGCCGATAAGCGATGTTTCGGGGAACTCGAAATTCTGCGAGGTTACCGTGAATGGCCTTGACCAAATTGATTAAACGGCCTGCCGGTAGTTGAAAGAATTGCTCCTTCAAAAGGAAGCAAGATTCCGATCGCCAATACGAATTGCGCTGGTCGTCATTCCACCTATTGCACATCCACGAGCAGATTGCGCTCAAGGATGTACTTGCCCTCCTTATACTTCTGCGATGCCTCGTAAGCCTTGTCCTATCTTTGTTGTCAGCAGAAGACCAAACATACATGTGACGAGCATAGCGCACATATTTCCAGCCCAGGGTTGTACCACACTTGCAGCAATAAATGTCTCTGACAGTGTGGTTGCCAGTAGTCATGGGCCGATCATTCGGCTCCCCCTCGATTACGTTCACGCTGGACGATGAAAGGCAAATTAGTGGCATCTTCATAAAGGGGCAGAATGAGACTCACACTCCATCAAATAGGTATGCTCGCCCATGCTGGCCATTGAAAGCCTAGGTGTGATTAGGGCTGAATCTTCACAAATAGATGGATTATAATACTCTTGAAATCATGGAATGAATAGTCGCAAGATGGGTCTTGCATTTCGAACAGCCGTAGATCCGCTCGCCATTCAAGTATCGACGATAGCTCATGCCCATCTTGAATATCTGTCTGAGATGCTTCAGGTACTTCGGAGTGAAGAATCACAGAGGGTAGGAGAGCAGAATGCAAGACGGGAATGAGCAGGAAGTGTGGGTGGTCCTAAGATTGAGGGGCTGTTGAAAGGATGGTTAAAATACAAAGGTTATGGTAAGACCTGAAGCACCACGAGCATGAGTGACCTTTAATAGGTTTGCGGCGTTGTTCGGCAAATTGTTCCGCACGTCACCTCGCGTGACACGCTCATTCACCTCCATGTCCAATTTATATCCAGCCACTTTTGTCGCCCTTACCTGCCCTGCTTAGTCCTCGTAATCTGATCATCGATACTACCAATGTCCGTCTGAACACCCTACCCCTTGCACTCGTGTTTGACCCTTGCATAGCCTTGCATCCTGAACAGCTGTTCTTTAGTTGACGACTAACTGCTGCCTTACCACCTGGTGTAAACTTACGCAAGAATCCTCGTCATTTGACACCAGTTCGACGAATCAACGTCCCAAAGCCACTGCTGACTTTTCGTGTAATTAACAACGCACAAAAACCACCTACTTAAGACTTCTAACGCCCTTTCGGGCTCCCGTTCGCCCGTTCTGGACATGCAGTCATACCGATGTCATCGTGGTCATGGTGCGTCGGATCGTATTGGAATATTCATTGTATACACGCACGAAATGCGCGCCAATATCGAGGTTGTTATGCATCTTGCTGCCACATGGATCGATGAGGGATGTGCAGAAAGGAGTGACGACTGATGGTGAGAGTAATCGAAGCTGTGCTATCAGCAGGTTGCGAGGTATCGATATCTCTCAATTTTCAATACTTACGCACAGAGTCAAACTCGATGATTCTTCGGACTAAGTACACTGCTCGAAATGCAGAACCCTTCTTCTCCCATGGGTACATTTATTTTTCCTAGTCACGTCACGTCTGGTTTTCATCAAGGTTGTTATTGGACCTACTAAGACCAGTGGCAATCCTTTTGAGTCTTTATTACAATTTAATGCATACGCCGGTCACAGGCCAGTTTTTATTTTCGTGTTATCCAACAGACACCGAAAGTATCGATCGAGATCCCAGACTGTCTACGATGACCAACCTCACAAGTCAGAAGCTCAAGATCTAGAGGTATGTACTGTAGTAAAGCCGGAGAATGCATTGCGGCCTATTGAAAATTGTGGCAATCCAGGCATGCCGCCGCCGCTTGGAGCCTTGGACCTTGGTGCATTGATTTTGGGGGCTGTGCACGCCACATTGTCTTAGTGTGCACGTGATCGCGACGCGCTCGTTCGACCAATTTCGAACCACTGGCACTGTTTCTGTTCACGACCTAAGCCGTACTTACTCAATCCACCTCGGCGTCGTTGGGCTCTGACTGTGTTACCTGCTCATATCGCTACACCTGATCTCCATAAAGACTCTTCATGTACGATGAGCTCCGACGGCTACTTCGAAGGCAATGACCTGGACGATGCTGCCTTCGAGGAACTTGATGCGATCGAGGCAGCTCTTATATCCCCTGCCAAAATCCAAGCCCCTATCCTTGCACCTTCCCACAACCTTGAATCCACGTCCAGGGATGGCTCCATGTACGACATGACATTCGACATAGACGAGAACGAACTACAAAGACTTGACGATTTCATCGAGGACGCGTATCAGGGGAAAGCCCAACCGGTGGCCGGCCCCAGTAGAACCAACTCAGCAACTCACCAGACGACTCTATTTGGTGATGTTCTCTCTCCGTCCTCATCAAAGCCTAGGTCCCAGATTCAAAGAACGAAATCGACTTCTCGCAACCCATTTGGGCAACAAGCTCCCAAAACTAAGGCTTGGGATCAAACCGCTTTTGCGAAAAGCGGGCTCAAGCAGGGAAAGGCAAAGGCAAAGAAGGCGAGCTATGGTGACGATGAGGAGGAAGAAGAGGAGGAGGAAAGTGTAGAGTTTGAACAGTTCCCAGCGCCTTTTGTATCTGGTAAGCATATCTCATATGCTATCGATACACAACGAATGTAACTTGGCCTTCAACAGTGGGGTGAGCTCTCTTTATTGTCGCCGGACTCGCATCGCTTACACATCTTCATGCTCTGCTACCATCGTGGATTAGCCCGGTGCGTTAAATGGCTATCAGGTGAATCATCACTGACCTTGCGACCTTGCCTGTTGTTCATCAGCCTCCTCCAATGAAACTGGTCCCAGACCTCTTGGAAGCGAAACATTGGATCTATCCCTTGAACCGACCGAAGCGCGATTACCAGTACAATATCGTTAAGCACTGCCTGTTTGAGAACACCATTGTGGCGCTTCCGACTGGTCTTGGAAAAACCTTTATCGCGGGGGTTGTCATGCTCAACTGTATGTTATCTTGAGTTCCGTTGCCGGCCTTACACTGACCTACGCCATTAGACTATCGCTGGTTTCCTGAAGGGAAAGTTGTTTTCGTAGCGCCTACAAAACCTCTTGTGGCTCAGCAGATTGAGGCATGCCACCAGACATGCGGAATTCCAGGCAGCGATGCGGCGGAATTGACGGGTCAGATCGCAAAAACCGTCCGAGGCAAAGCCGTGAGTTTATCACGCAATCAAACGTCTCAGCTGACCTCATTCAACAAATGGATAGTGGAAAGAAAAACGAGTCTTTTACATGACTCCTCAGACCCTTATGAATGATCTGACGTCCGAAAACTGTGACCCACGCGACATCGTGCTTCTCGTCATCGGTATGCCATCTAACCAATTAAAATCATGTCAGAATTGTACTCAATGATAGACCTTTATACACAGATGAGGCCCACAGAGCCACTGGCGATTATGCTTACAACCAGGTTGTCCGTTTCCTCATGGCCAAGAACCCTCATTTTCGAATTTTGGCGCTGACGGCAACTCCTGGCGGAAATCCCGACGCCGTTCAGAGACTTATTGATGGACTTCACATTAGCCGAATTGAAATTCGCGACGAGACCAGTTTGGATCTGAAGCAATATATTCACCACAAGGTATGGATGCGTAACGCGATGAAATATGAATGCAAAGACTTCAACCATCTCCTCCTTGCATTGTTATCCAGACCATCAAGAAACATGTAATCAACATGACTGAAGACGTAAACAAAGTCAAAGATCTACTGGCGAAGCTGATGGATGTATAGCGGCATTCATTCTTTCATGCATTGTCGAGCTGCTCACAGTGTACTAGGTGGACATCAAACCCCTGCGGCAGCGTGGAGTCCTCTGGGGAACACCGAACCCAGTGAACATGCACCCGTATGCAGCGCAGGCTCGGATAAGCACTCTCACTAAGGATCAGAGGTGGGCATATGGACCACTTGCCAAGTTATCAAGTTTGGCGCGAGCTATGGGTTATTTGGTTGGCTGTATCTTCCTAATAGTGCGCTGTCTATCTAATAGATTGTGCTTCTCAGATCGAGGGCACATTGGGCATGTGTTACAGTTATCTTCAGGAAGTTTCGCGAGAACCTGATGACGTTCCTACTGGCGCTGGAAAGGTGGCGGCGGCTTCACGACAGAAGAAACTTCGAAATGATCCATTATTTCAGGCCGTTATTCGAGAACTTGATGCTCAGAGAAGCCGGGGATTTTCCGTACATCCGAAAATGGACCTTTTAAAGACCCTCGTCGTGCAGCACTTTGCACAGAAACTTGGGGACCCGGATGATGAAGGCGACAATGGTGATGAGACGAGAGTGATGGTTTTTGTCACGTTTAGAGAAGCTGTTGATGAGATCGTCGAGGCCCTAAATCACGAGCGGCCACTGATCCGGGCAAACAAGTTCATTGGGCAGGGAACCGACAAGCAAGGCAAAAAGGGACTGGCTCAGAAAGAACAGCTGGAGGCACGTATAATAATTTAGTTTGTCCCCGTGTCCAGCCTGCTTAACAGTTCTGATCTGCCAGGTTATCAAGAAATTTAAAGGTGGGGAATTCAATGTTTTAGTAGCAACGTCTATTGGCGAAGAGGGATTGGACATCGGCGAAGTGGACATGATTGTTTGTTATGATGCGCAGAAAACTCCGATCCGCATGGTATAAATCCTTTTTCTTCGCTTCGTTGCGGGTTTCACTCATATTCCTTCACTCATAGCTTCAACGTCTTGGTAGGACTGGACGTAAGCGAGAAGGTTTTGTACATGTTTTGCTTGCGGAGGGCCGGGAGGAATTCAACCTCGACAAAGCCAAGGACACGTATAAAGAAGTTCAGAAAACGATATGGAGGGGCGAGCAGCTGGAGCTATATGCGGACGTCGAGCGACTGCTGCCCGAACATATTAAGCCCGAGTGTTTGGAAAAGGAGATGGAAATTCAAGAGTACATCCGAGACGAAGGAAAGAGGAAAGCATCGGCTCAAGAGCCTCGTGGTTCAGCAGCGGGCGCGAAACGGAAGCGAAACGACGATGTCTCGAGGAACATTCCCACTGGCGCTAGCATGGGATTTGTCAGTGTCGCAGACCTCTTGGTCAAAGGCGCGAAGAAACAGAAAAAGGCAACTCCTCAGACTAGAAAGGACTTCGACGTTGCAGGACAGGACGATGATACGGATATGGAGATAGAATCTGGCCTGGTCCTAGCACCACCACGCCGCACTAAATCATTCATACCATCGGGTTCCAATGAGGCTCCTGTCAAAGCCAGGCTTCGGAGATCGAAGACGCTCATACCAAAGAGTGGCCGGAAAGCGAAAGCCAAAAAAAAGCTCGTCGAACCGACGTCAAGTCAATTCTCAAGCAAAGGTATTGACGATGGGGACGATATTGAAATTGAGCAGGGTGTAATTGCTCCACCCCCGCCCAAGCCCTCTTCGTCCCGCCAATCGACCCCACTTAGCCCATCCAGTCCTCATAAAAGTCTCTCGAGCTCCCCCGCCGTCTCGTCTACCATTGCAGTGATAGATTTATCCGATTCTGACGACCACGGAGATGGTACGTACTTCAGATGCATTTCATTGACCTCTACTTTATTTATATGCCCCACAGGTCCTAGTCGGCAAGCTACGCCATTAAATAATGATGACCACGACCAGAGCATGGCTTGGCTTGTTGACGAGGATGAAGATCCAGACATCGAGATTGTCGACTCCTCGCCCATTTCAAGCCGAAGGAGGCTTTCTCCCGAGAATTCGACCTTTAACTGCCAATCAAATGCTGATGAGATGCCCAGCACCGTCGATGAATCTATCGAATTCGTTGGGACATCCGAATTGTCTGCCAGTCATAAACATGGCATCCCAAAAGATTGCCAGGACGTTTCCGTGTCTCTGGAAGCCAGCCAGCCATTGCCTTCGTTGGCAGATGAATCAGTAGAGTTTATAATGGCCAACTCAGTCCCTTCCCGAGATCCCTTGCCGAGCTCACCACTCTGGCAATCAAGTAGCCCAGCCCAACCGCGGCGGAACCGTGCTACTTCCAGTGCTCATATGCCGCCACCCAAACTGCCGCGGCGGGTTCTGCTGTCCTCGTCCCCTGCTCAAGAGCAGGATCCGCCGGAGCCTTCTTTTCCGGTGAAACCGATCGCACGGGGGAAAAGGCGGCATGTCGCCGAATCTCCGGTTCCCGATGTACCCCCACCCTCACAACGGCGGCTACACCGTCGTATGTCACCATCACCCTCGGACGTATCTCATAAACAGAAGTCCACACGTCCCAAAGTGGACGCACGATCTAACCCTCTTTTTGATTTTGCCGCCATTCATTCGGGCGACGAAGTCAGTGAAGGCTCATCTGATGCTGATGACGACGTCGAGGATGAGTCCGATCGAATGTTCCTGAAGGAAATGCCGGAAACTCAATTGTCGCCTTCATACAACCAGTCTTTGGCATACCGTCAAAGCTTATTCACTCAAGCTCCTGCTGGTTCAAGAGCTCCTACCTTCGCAAACCGTCCAGTCAGGCATAGTGCTTTTGGGGCCGGACTTCGAAATAGTTCGAGGCCGATACCTACAGTCTCCAGTTCGCCCCCTAGGGGCGATACCGAACTGGATGAATATGCTATCGGTAGCTTCGTCGTTGATGATGAGGCTGAGATTTCGTATCTCTCTGATGATTAACCCTTTGCGTTCCCTGTTTTCCCAACAAGCATTTTGACAGACATTACACACACACCATTGACACTTTGCACTTAACTAGTTTTTTATGAGACGCATTACATATAGTCTAGTTCTTGAATGGACGAGCCTCTTTCGACGACATCTATTTACCTACGCGTTCTAATGAGCCTTCCCCACCGTGCGTCTGACATATACATCTCTATATCCATTGCTTTGCTGTCCTGCTTCCGGCTTCACGAAGCCTTCTGCTTTTTTCTGTTCAGCGAGCTCCTTGATGAGAGCCAAGAAGTCGTCGACAGCCGCTTCACTTGTCTGAATATGAACGACAAGGCGAGAGCCACCCAAGTATAATGGTTCCGGGAGCATGCCGGCCCTCTCCGCAATCTCATCATAGGTAAGACCGACCGAAGCAGTGTTGTAAAATACCTGAGAACATAATCGGTGAAAGACCGAAGACCGTTGAGAAGCCACTTACCATGCAGGTCTCTGCCTTACTGGTAATTTCTACTCCAAGTGTCTCAAGCCCACTCTGGAGCCTTTTCGTGAGTGCATGAACTCTCGTCAACTGGGGGAAGTTGTGGGTCAGAGCATAGGCCGCTGACGCTGCCAGAATACCAGTTTGGCGCATTCCTCCTCCAAAGAGCTTCCTGAACCATCTGGCTTTGTTGATGAACTCTTTGGGTCCGACCAGACATGATCCGACCGGTGCACCTACGCGGAGACGCGCCATATCAGCTAGGGAGACCGATCTGTTTGATATTGAACCAACCAAGTCCCTTGCTGAAGCATAAGCTGACAGAATCGAATGGATCGCATAGCTCCTTGATGGACTTCTCCGTTTCGACTGCGACATGCCATATGCGTGCACCGTCGAGATGCATTTTGATATCATGAGAATGTGCGAACTGTGAGATCGCAATAATCTCGTCCTGCGGAAAGATGGTTCCATTGAGGGTGTTTTCCAACGAAATGACCTCAGTAGGAGCGCTGATAGCGAGAGGTCAATACTGTAGGCCACAAATAGAAAGCATTGATTTACAAGTGTATATCTCCTCCAAGGATTATGTTTTCTTCTATGTCCACAAGGGTGAGATGGTGTCCTGATTTTTTGCCTCATGGATGATGATCTTGCCCAGGAAGTACATAATTCGTACCATTAAACGGAATAACAGGTATCACGGCAGCACTGGAATGAAATGCAGTCCCCCCCGCCTCGTATCTATGAACCAGCAGTCAGTACAAGCTACTATTGAATGTGAAAAAACCATACCGGTGAATATGTGCACGATTATCACATAGGACAGAATAAGGTGGCTGTCGGAGATGCGTCCTCAAAGCGATCTGATTCGAAGCAGTGCCCGATGGCATGAACAGCGCGGCTTCTTTGCCCGTCAGCTGCGCCATATGCGCTTCCAAGGCACTGCAAGACAGGAATCAGAATAAATACCTTCAAGCGACTAAAGACACGGACATAGTGGATGGATCATGGTATACGTCGTCGCCGATGGTGGCAAGAGAAGCATACGCATACATTTCCTGCGTAGGCACTACATTTTCGGTGGCTTCCAGTCATGGGACGACTTGAGAAAATACCATTCGCACCTGTGACAGTATCGGCTGAAAGTCCTTACCTCAGTGGGTGAAAATCGAAGCCTGGAGAGGACTTACATATAAAAGTACGGGCAATCTCCTTCGCCTTCGAGGCGTTATCTAAAACATGGTTTTGGGACAGAATGTCGAATTTAACCTGGTCTGCAATTGCCTTGATATTGGACAACATGGTGCGACGAAAGAAGGGAGGAATGGGGCGAGAAACCAGATGGGAAGTGAAGGCGCGGATCATTAGATAAAAACCATGCTGCTGCTTGGTATTCCTCACAAATGCAGCGATTGCGCGAGAGAGAAATGTTATTTCCGGACCGGCGCATATGATCGATCAGCTCATTACGTATGAACCGAAATGGACTATCGTTAAAATTTGCCTCGCCTCATTCAAGCCTCATTTACTCTCGTTTGTTGGATTTTTCTTTCCCAGTTTTCTCATTCTCAATACCCCTTCTCCGAGCTTCAATATGGGAAACGTACGTCTTCGTCTTATCATCATCTTCATTCACGCCTATCTTCTGCTGTACAGGGTGCCAAAGCACAGCAAAAGCGAGAACGTAACGCTGACAAGGGTACTAAGGGTTCCAAGAGTCAGGCCAAAGTCAACGAAGCAGCCAAGTCTATCATCTGTAGTGACTGCAGACAGCCATTTGTGAGCAAGCACACTGTTTCGCAACGTTTCTCGCTGATAACATGTCCTATGGCAGCTAATCACCACTCGTGCTCCTGCGTGCGTCTTAGAACACCATTGGTCATCTATCCGGATTAACTGACCTGTCTACCCCAGCCTCACCGAGCATGCAGACAAGAAACACAGCAAGACCATGGCGCAGTGTTTCCCGGGTGTTTCGGTCTAGTGGGTTGACAGTACTAGTTGGCTGCCATTTGAGTTGATCATTTGCCTTCTCTGTCGTGTTGCGTTGTCAATATTATAATTTGTGGAATGCATGTGCCCGGAAAGCTAGTATTATAGTGCCCCAAATCCACCAGGAGCGGCGCCCGCATTTGCCGCCCCTCTATTCTGAAGCTTCTCGCCTACTTTCTTTTGAACATCGTTAAATTTCGCGACACATCGGTCAATGCAGACGCTTTCGCCCTTGTTAAGCTCGGCTTCGGCGTATCGTGCACTAATGCATTTGGAGTGGCATGATCTGTTCAGAGCGATGAGCGGGTCAAATAGTCGCATGAGCAAACGTCACTGACTGAACCATACGGTTGAAAAAATCTGTGACGGTGTCCAACCTATCGGGTGTAAGCCAGCGGTGAAGTAAATGTAAAAGAAATACACACTCCGTAAGAGCCATATCAATCTTGTCCATGTTGATGCCTCCAGCGGGTGCATTCCCGTTGCCTCTTCCAAGAAATGACATGGTTTGGGATGGACGATGTTAAATTTAGGTGCCGCGAGCTCGTCGAAATTGGCGGGAAGGTTTTTGAGCAGGTCACGTTACACAGGTCACCTCGTCAAAAAAAAAGTTTTCCATACGCCACCGACGCGTTCGCAAGGTTTTGCACAGTCGCGCCTATACACGGCAGAAATAAAACAACATATGAGGATGGGCGAAACTACCACCCTTGCTGTCCACCGCTGTCGATTCGTGGATTACACACCGTCGGCGATCACGGCACTGGCCTTTCCACCGTTATCTCTGCCTTCTTCTGCGAAAGGCAAACAATCGACATCCGTCAAGAAACTCTTGAAATTTGGAACTCTGGCAGTTGGGCACGCTAATGGAAATATTGATCTATGTGAGTGGGCCGGAAGTGAGCGCAACCTCCAGTCCTCACAGGCTTGGGTTCTTCGAAAAGTGCGTAAGACAGTGGCTCTTCAGTTCCCGTCCTCATAGAAAATTGAACCTAGACACTTCCTGGCCCATCTCCATCCAAGGTCGACTCGATCGCCTTCGTGTTACGCTTTCCCGACGATTTAAATGAAGACGATATTCCGTCATGCTCTGATCTCCGACTTTTCAGTTCCGGGGGAGGTAGCGAGCTTTTGGAGTGGGATATGGATCGTGCATGTATTCGGGTGCGTGAGTTTCATACCGTTTCATAACTACGATCCTAACATCTGATCACAGAGAACCATCGGATCTCAAGGAGGCTCAATCTGGTGTATGGCTGCTAACCCAGCCTCAACTATGCTAGCTCTTGGATGCGAGGATGGCACTGTCCGACTCCTCTCTCTTGTCAATGATACCCTGACACATTACCGACGTTTTGACCGCGTGAAGTGCCGAGTTTTGAGCATAGCATGGGGCCCTGCTGTGCCTCCATCTCCAAAGCGAAGAGTTGACACTGTCGAAGGAAGCAGCGATGATGACGATGAAGAAGAGGTTTGGGATGATGTTTGGTTGGCGACAGGTGGTTCCGACAGTAGCATTCGAAAGTGGGATGTTTCAACTGGCCGAGTTGTTGACAGAATGGGTACTGACAGGGTGCGAGGGGAGCGAACTCTGGTGTGGACAGTTGGTGTGCTAGGGTCAGTATGATTTCATTAGCATACGTTTGGTCCCAAATTCAATGTTTTCTTTTCTTAGTGATGGGACAATAGTGTCCGGAGACTCATTGGGAATGGTTAAATTCTGGGATTCGCGGACATGTACACAGCTGCAAAGCTTTCAGGGACACGGCGCAGATGTTTTGTGCTTGGCTGTCGGTCCTGTGAGTCTTTTTCTTTTCTTTACGTTTTCTGCATCCAATGACCAGTGCTATACAGGATGGTAACACCATCTTTACATCTGGAGTAGACCAGAAAACATGCCAGTTTTCATTGATTAAAACTGGAACTGCCGACCAGTCATCGAAGTCATCGTCAAGATCGTCTGGTCGATGGGTCAATGGAGCTGCCAGCTGATTCAAAGTTTTAGACTCAAGAGGATCTGAAGGTCCATCGAATACGGGACTTCTCGTCCATTTTGCAAGCCCATGTCCCGGGACACACAGGTGGCCTGGCATTCCACTTTACACCCGACTCCTCCAAGCTTGTGATGTCCACAGCAATGTCTTCGTACGTCCTCGTAATCTATCTCAGTGGTGAGAAGCCCCGCGTTTTACGGAAATTCGACCACCACCGGCTAAGGGACTCCATTGTCCGTAATCGTGTTGTCAAGGGACGCAGGTCCAATGTTGACGTGGAAATGGACGACGTCACTGCAGAGGATGTTGAGGAGAGGGAAGACGAAGATGAGGACTCCACACCAGTCATCGCCAGCATCCATCGAATTTCGGTAAGTCCTGATGGGCAATGGCTGGCGACTTCAGATGATCGCGCCCGGACACACATCTTCAATCTTGATTCAATACAAGTGAGCACTTCATCCGTTACAGCGATATAGATTATTCTTGAACAATATTACCTCCAGCATCACAGCGTCCTGCCTTCGTTTTCCTCCCCAGTTCAAGTTCTTTCCTTCGACCCTACGCGCCCTAACGTCCTGATCATGGCCTTCCCTGACAACACCCTCCAAATCTACAATGTCGAGTCTCGCCAATTCCCAGCATGGGGCAAGGAACTTTGCAACAACCTTCCCAAACGCTTTAGATATGCACACGACCCTGTCCTGGGGGTAACTTTTGATCCAGTGCAACCACTCACGAACGCGGCACCCCGATATGCATTGTTCTGGGGATCGACGTGGATCTGTAAACTGTCGCTCAATGAAGCTTCTGTGAGCGGTCTCAACAAAAAAAGAAGGAGAGAGAGCATGAAGCTCTCAGCACTGCCTGGCCCAGGAAGCGATGAGCACTCTCCAACAGACTTCAAAATGATTACACACTATCGGCCGATTCTGCATGTTGACTTTTTGGATAGTGGAGAATTGCTTGTCGTTGAACGGCCCTTAGTAGATGTGCTTTCAGGGCTACCACCTGCGTACTTTAAACATAAATACGGTGCTTCTTGATTGTTATTCGTACAGTACAATGCTATTTAATGTATTGATCTACGATCGTGTCCCTTATGTGCTGTCTATCTATCTTCAAAACGATACGAACACTGAAGTTGTTGGGTGAAAGTGACTAGAAGCTACAACGTACACAAAAACAATGATTATTAAAGTAGTCGGCATTCTACAGCGTTGTTCTAACGTGGAGGTGTTCTGTGCCGAGAAGCCTCCAAGTCCTGTTTTTGGTCTTCTCTGAAAGGAGCTTCAGTAGCCGGGACTAAAATCTGCAAGACAGTACATACTTGGCATTCAGGAGAGACAGGTAGAGTGTCCAAAAGACACCGCAGCCAGATTGGAAGGGCACACGATAAGGAAGAGGCATGTATCGGAAGTTGATGAGCTGTATGGGAGCAAACATTTTAAGGAAAATGGTTGTGGTTGTAAGGAGGCAAGAACTAACCTGCGCAACTGGCCACACTTTCCAATTCATGAACAGTGCATGTTTATAGAGGTCATTGTACTTCTCTTTTATTTGGCCAAAATTTCGGCGCTCCATGATTCCCATTGAGCCCAGGAAGAGTGCAAGCTACAACAAAATGGGATAAGCACGAACCCCTGGACGTTGGTAGACTATATCGAAAACGTACACCGATGGGTGCCCTGGGTAATGGTGAGTATTGAGAAGGGGTCGTACTACAGAGGTACTCACATAACCAGCTGGTCGCATGCGACCCTCTTTGCCAATGCCTTAATACTTACTTTGCCAGAGACAGAACTTCGCAATGGGAACCATTTTTCGAGGTTGGAATTCCACCGTCCAAGGAAGGGGCCTAGAAGGGGAAGTCGGTCAGGATAGCTCCTATCAATATTGGTGCTGTATACCCACTTATTATGAAGCCATAGAAGAAGAAACGAAGTGTACGCGGAAGATCATAGCGATGATATTCGTGGAGTTTGTTTCGATCCAACTGAAAGACAAAGATCAAGAATGTTCGAAGAAGAGTGACCACCTCTCATACCCGTTTTTCTGCGAGTTGTGCCACGAAATCTCCCAAGGCATTGAGACAGCCGCCAGTGAGGGCGAGGGTGATGTTGGGATGTGTGTCGAAGGAATGCTGGTAAGCGCGAGCGAGAGTGAGGGTAGCCATGGTTGTATTAAAATGTAAGCGGGTCGCGTATTTTTTTTTTCAAGCTAAATAGAAACTTCGTAGTCCATTGCGATCCACGGTGACGCACGGTGGTGCACAGAAGTCGTTGACCAAAGTAGTCTGACCAACTTACTTAGTAGTCTTGGCACTCCAGGGAACATTTATCGAGTGGAATGGAATAGATTGGCTGACTAAGATCTCATATCACCACCACGTGACCAGCGCGACGCGCTCTAAATCAAACACGCGACTACAGTCCAATTTCGGTCAGCCTCCATCCTATAAAGTGTTGTACGCCCCCCGCTGCTTCTGTTAGCACATCTCTTCCTTCTACCACCACTATCCCCCTATTCCCCACATTCTATTCTACTTTGTTACACTCTCCACATTACTATAATCAAATAAGCAATGTATTCCGTCGTCGTCCTCTCTCTTTACCTCGCCGCTCTCCACACCACTCTCGCCCTGCCCATCGATAACTCTGGCAACGCTTACACTGGCCCAGGAGGCCTAGCCACTGGTGGCTCAGTAAACGGCGATCCCAGGCCCGGTCTCCTTGGTACCCTGCTTGGAGGCGGGCTCGTCAACATTGGCTCCAGTACGTCGGGCGCATTAGCTTTTTCCACGGGCACGCTCAGTGTTATTTCTCTATAGAAAACGCCGGCAATGGCGGATTTGCTGGTTCCGGTAGCGCAGGAGCCTTGATCCCATGCAGTGCGAAATTCAGACGTTGGTCACACGAGCCGCCAGCCGTCCCTTCGAACGATAATAATGGCAATGCCTATACCGGAGCGGGTGGGTTTGCGGATGGTGGCTCAGTGAACACGGGGCTTGGCCTTATCAACATAGACTCGGGTATGTGCATTCTCCCATCGCGTCAGTGCATGCTGATATCCGGCGCATATAGGCAATGCGGGTGACGCAGGGGATGCCAGCAGCGGTTCCATAGGCAACGCGCAGTCGTTTTGTTAGAGGCGGGTGTGGAGGAGGGTTGGAACCAGGGCCGGCGAGGTCGAAAGGACGGACGAAAAGGCAATCGCCATTTGTAACACCACAAAGGACATTCTTACCACGACAGCCACACTGTATTCACTAGCCCACAACATGTATTAGTACGCAGGTAGAGCGAATCCGCTGGTTCTTGAACAGGATATTGAAGCGCGCAGAGTATAGATACACATGAAATATCACAGTAGTCGAAGCTTTCCGGTCACCTCGTTGACCAGAGCAACAGGTGCAGGACCAATGCCGAGCACCGTCCTTGAGCCCACTGCGACCTGTGTCAGGCCCCTGGACATCAAAATAAGCACAAAATGGACAGCGTCACAGTATGAACTTACTGGTCCTCTATTGAGCGAGCGCAGAGATTTAAGCTCTTGGCGATAGCCTCAAGTTCAAGTAACTGCTCTTCCGAAGTCGCTTTTAAAGCAATCTTTGCCTGACTAGAGGTTAGGTATCAGAGTGGCGTATTACAGGTAAGGAGGGAAGACAAACCCTGTTCGTTCCCAGTGCTGGAGAAGCTATGGGGATCTCATGAGACTCTCAAATATGGCCAACCCATTGGGAATTCTTACCTTTGGGTTACCTTTCACAAGTGCTTTATAACAGGCTAGCGTCGCGTGTCTGAGTGATAAATGAATCTCTGGACGTGCATATCCATCGGAAAGCTACGCACCCGCATCTGATGTAACTGTCAGACCGTTCGAAATCCCAAACACGCAAGGCCACTTACTGTGCGGCGATTTTCCCTGGTGTCATTTTCAAATCTGTTCTAACGACAAGGACCTTGAAGAGGTCAAGTACGCGTTCAATAAGGCAAGATGGAGGAAAACAACGGCGTTAAAAAGCCTGAACCGTACAAGTTTGCAAGGCTCTAGGAATCCTGCTTGAATGGCAGAAAGATCTCCATCAGCAATATTTTCGGGTTCCTCTTCATCCTCGCTGGCGTCTTCCTGTATCAATGTTGTGGGAATGTCCTGTGGTTTTGGTGCACAGTTGATGAAGGCTGTAGACTGGGACCCAACCCAGTAACCAAGACCCAAAGAGGTCAAGGATAACACAAGGGCTAGAGCAACTGTACTAGGTACCTCAGTACAACAATTGCAAGGGGTTCAGTCGTCAAGAGCCTTACTTACTTTTTGCAGCCTTCAAGTTTGGATGAGATACTGAAAGCATGAAGCAGGCTTCGGCAAAGTCCGAGGAACTATTTTCCCTTGTATTCTATCACCTCCAAGAGCTTGCGCCAGACCAAATCCCCAGTACAGGTTATCTGTTCTCCCATATCTACTTTTAAGATGCCCAGCGCCGAAGATGGGCCGAGTTCGGCCGCGGTCGCAGTAGAGAAAGACAAGGAACGGGAACCTTTCACGGCACTTGACCTCTCCGACCAAACTAATAGTGCACTCGCCGAAATGGGGCTCAACACTATGACGCCTATCCAGGCCAAGGCAATTCCACTCCTCCTTTCAGGAAAAGATGTTCTTGGGGCAGCTCAAACTGGATCTGGGAAGACTCTGGCGTTTCTGATTCCTGCAGTCGAACTTCTACATAGACTGAAGTTCAAACCCTTGAATGGTGCGTGCTCATTTCTTGTCCGGTTGATTGTGTTATGGACGGCCGATCGGAATTGTACTTTCTGGTTTTGTAGGCACTGGAATCATCATCGTTACGCCAACACGAGAATTGGCGTTGCAAATATTTGGAGTTGTGAAAGACCTGATGGCCCATCATTCGCAAACATTCGGAATAGTGATGGGTGGAACAACTAAGTCGGATGAAGAACGAAGATTGGTCAAGGGTGTTAATCTGTTGGTGGCGACACCAGGGCGGTTGTTGGATCACTTGCAGGTGCGTCTGTCTGCGGATGGATGACCTCTTCCTTTGTATCTAACTTTCCTACCATAGAACACGAAAGGCTTCGTATACCGAAATCTGAAAGCTCTCGTTATTGATGAGGCGGACCGGATACTGGAGATTGGTTTTGAGGAGGAGATGAAACGGATCATCAAAATCCTACCAAACGGTGAGTTATACGCCTTCGCTGCCTTCCTATCTCTTACTGACTTGGCCGCATAGAAAACCGACAGTCCATGCTCTTTTCCGCGACGCAAACCACAAAAGTGACAGATCTTGCACGAATATCACTTCGCCCTGGACCCGTACATGTCGACGTCGACAAGGAAGAGACAACAAGTACCGTGTCTACGCTATCGCAAGGATACGTTGTCTGCCCGTCTGACCGGCGGTTCCTTCTCCTATTCACATTCCTCCGCAAAAACCTGAAGAAGAAAGTTATAGTTTTCTTCTCCAGCTGTAATTCTGTAAAATACCACGCCGAACTCCTAAATTACATCGATGTCCCTGTCTTGGACCTACATGTGGGTTGTATCTCGCTCTCTCAAGCATTCTGCGAACAAATCTGACTTTTATCTAGGGCAAGCAAAAGCAGCAAAAGCGCACCAACACCTTCTTTGAATTCATCAATGCCGAAACTGGAATTCTCCTTTGCACAGACGTCGCTGCGCGTGGACTAGATATTCCACGAGTGGATTGGATTGTGCAGTTCGACCCCCCAGATGATCCCCGCGACTATATCCATCGTGTCGGCCGGACAGCACGAGCGGGGAAGGTAGGAAAGAGTTTACTCTTCTTGCTTGAAAGCGAACTTGGCTTCCTGCGGTACTTGAAGCAGGCCAAAGTCCCCTTGAATGAATTCAGTTTCCCCGCGAACCGGATAGCCAACATTCAAAGCCAGGTGTGCATAATTGATTTCATCTATCCTACCAGTAGCTGAGAGTTACATTTAGATGGAGAGACTACTAAAGAAGAATTATTATTTGGCTCAATCCGCGCGTGACGGCTACCGGTCGTATCTTCAGGCATACGCCTCGTATTCCCTAAAGAAGATATTCGATGTAAACGCCCTAGATCTTACAAAGGTTGGCAGAGCCTTTGGGTTCTCGGTACCGCCACGCGTCAATGTAAATATTGGTACTGGGAAGAGCACAACACCGAAGAGCAGCAGGAAACGGCCAAGAGACGAAGACAACGCGATGGAAGGAAGGAAGGAAGGAGGAGAGGAGGAGGGCAAAGGAAAGCAGGCGGACGAGGAATTGGGTGCAGAGAGGCGACAAAGACAGAGCAAGGCAAGGAGGATTGAGACGTATGGACAGAAGAAGGTGGATAAAGAGGTCTACCGGACGAAGAACCCGGAGGGAGGTCAATGGAGTCGATAATCTTGATGACGTAATATAACACGTAGTTTGTGGATATCAGTTTTTCTGCCACGTGGCGTGACGTGACATGGCACGTTTGGTTTGAACGTCAGCTCTCCCCTGTTTCCGCTCCTCCACGAAGCTAAACGACGTCTACCAGCTGTTTGTTTGTACTTTATCCCTCCAGTATCGCCTCCAATGGCAACTACTCAGGTACGATAGTCTCGGATGCGTTTTTCAGCTAGGTTGCCTCAGACATATTCGTTTTACACAGCATTATCTGTGGGCATCAGGCCATTTTCTTCTCTTAATCTCTTCGTTGCGCTATTTCATCGCCTGGGTAACCTTCAAGAGCGTCTCCGCTTGGTGGTATAAAGGTATGAGGGCACGTTGTTAAAACTCTCTATCACGCTATTAACAACCTTCCCCGCAGCAAGCTTCACAGGTGCACTCATCAGCTATGCCATCGTTTGCCAGTCAGTGTTAACCTGCCGTGTTGAAACGGTCATGAAAACTGATTTACAATGAAATTGCAGGAAATCTCTCGGTGTATGTAAACTTCGCTATCTAGGCGATGTTGAAGACTTATCATCGACCATTAGACTCCCCAACCCAATGCGGCTTTCTTTAGACGCGCACTGCTCGATGAGGTAAGTTCAGCCAGATTTTCCACTGAGAACATATTAAGCTTTGTATCAGAATGTCCAATATTTCTTGCTCGCCTTCTTCTGGTGGACCTCCAAGCCGATTACTAGTGCGTGGCTCCATAGCAGCCAATTGTCCTTCAACTGAGGCTTTTTTCCTTGACAGTCACACTACTCCCATACGCCATTTTCTCCCTGTTTCATGCCTTGACCTTCACGCGCACCACTCTGATGCCCCAATTTCTTCCCCCCGGCCCACCCGCGACTGCTGGAGGTGCGCCACAACCCCATCCTCTGGCGAAGAGACTGCAGGTCTGGGTGAAAGGTATATATCGTGACTATGTATGACCCAGCAGTAACTGATACTTTGGTACAGCAAACTATGACAGGGCCATGAAAATTGTCGCGTATACCGAGCTCGTCATTTTTGTCCGCGTGCTCATTGGAGCCATCACACTCCAAAACTCGCTCCTCTCTCCTCTGGTCTACGCTCACTTCTTGCGTCAGCGCTATTACCAGTCCGCATTTACCCGCGATGCCATATCCAGCACTGTCGCCCGCGTCGACAAGTTCGTTCGCAAGCCTGGCAATCCTGCGTTGCTCGTTCAGATCTGGGAAAAGATTCAGATGTTGGCTGGGAGGTGGGCTGGAAGCAGCTTGGCTCCAGCTGCTCCAGCTGCTGCAGCTCCGCCTGCCGGGGGCGCTGCCCCTCGACGATAATGGACGAGCTTTGTTGTCACTTTGAACACTTTTATCGCGAGACTCTTCGGGTGTTATTTACGCGCTATGAATTCTAATTTCCGGATATGGTGCGAAACATGACGACGGGCATGACGTAGGAGTGGGTCTTCGTGTCGGAGCTGCATATGCCATAGAATGGTACTGAGCACAACAATCAAAGAGTATATAAAGGATCCCTTCGTTACTCATAAGTCCTCAATTTCCCAAAAACATGACTTCAATCACATCTTCATTTTCCAACTTTTTCAGTGCCATTTGGGCAATCGGGGTTTCGCTGTTCAACTCGATAGTCGCAGTGCTCCAGGCCATTCTGGACCTCGGCATGAACATCATACAGAGTGTGGTCTCCGTCGGACAGCAGTTGGTGGCCCTAGCGCTCAACATTTTCCAAGGACTATATGGCTTCCTCGCAGGTTTGTCGAAACTTTAGCGCTTCTTCTGACTCGGCGACATCGTGCTGATCACGTGACACAGCGAACATAGTTGCGATTGCAGTAGTCGGGCTGGGATATTACCTCTACACGCAATATCAGGCACGGAGGGGACGCGGAGCTCGAGGGCGATGATGCAGAGATGAAAGCTGTATCGGAATGGTTGTAGATACTGAGGATAGTCTGGACTGAGTGTTATGTATCCGCCACCGAATGCAAACAAACGCCAACTTGATTAATTGTCGAATTATCCCGAGTGGATTTGAAGTGGCCGCGCTCATGTCCCGTATACCCGTTCCCTCTAGCTCTCCTTCTAATCATCGCAACTTGGCCTCTTCCCCCGTTCCTTTTCCTCAAGATCGCTCTACTTCTCCTCTCCCTCGTCACAACACTCGTTCAAGCAACCAATCTGTCTCCATGTCTTCCTTGTCATTTGCTGGCTCCGTCTCCGAAACGCGGAAGAAGCAGTCTAAGAGAGATGAGGTTTGCATGTCTTGCGCCTGGAAATCCCGCATAGGATAAATTAATACTTTTTTCACCCGCTTAGGCAATTCGAAAGAAAATCGAATCAGAGCTTTCGCGAAAAAGGATGATCTCGACCACACAAGGCCAAGGACAACGCTCTAGGAAGGGAAAACCCTCCGCCGCGAAAGGAACCGTCGCTGCGCTTAAGCCAACCCCTGCCTTGACTGTCCCAGAGAACATCACGGTTGCAGAAGCCAGTCAGCTGTGTGCGGCTAAGAGAACTGATTGTGTACTCGTCGTCGACGATGAGGAAGGTCTGAGTGGAATCTTCACGGCCAAGGATCTGGCGTATCGCGTGCGTCTGGGTCTCTTTCTCGCCATGCTTGATTTTACACCAGCAATAGGTCACCGCGGAAGGCCTTGACCCTCATGTCACACCAGTACATCAAATTATGACGCGTAACCCCATGGTCACTCGCGATACTACCAGTGCGACTGAAGCTTTGCAACTGATGGTCTCGAGGCACTTTAGACATCTGGTACGGAGTGGTTTTTGTATTTTATTCTCCGTTTTTCTAACGAGTAACTCCAGCCTGTCTGTAATGAAGATGGCAATGTTGTCGGTCTTCTCGACATAACGAAAGTCTTCCACGAGGCACTCGGCAAGGTCGAGCGTAGCTCTGTCGCGTCTGAGCAACTTTTCAGTGCCATGGCTGGTGTCCAGTCCGAGCTCGGATCCGTCGGTTCGAATCCTCAAGCTGCAGCAATGCTCGCCTGGGCTGAGAAGCTCCGCGAGAAGACTGCGCTTCCTGATTTGACTACGGTCATGGACTCACGCACTCAACCGGCCACAGTTGGCCCGAAGACTACTGTCCGTGAAGTTGCGAAACTAATGAAAGAGAGGCGCACCACAGCGGTTTGTGTCATGGAAGGAACCAATCCGGTTTCGCCTGGACTGGCTAGCGGGACTCGCATCGCTGGTATCTTCACAAGCAAGGATGTTGTTCTGCGTGTCATCGCGGCTGGCTTGGATGCGGGAAGATGCAGCGTCGTTAGGGTCATGACTCCGCACCCCGATACAGCGCCTCCTGTCACCAGCATTCACGAGGCTCTGAAGAAAATGCATAGTTAGTACTTCTCAACTTCTTATTGACTCGAGATTCCTTATTAATTCGCCTTCCCAGATGGCCACTACCTCAATCTTCCCGTTGTGGAGGATGATGGCCGTTTGGTTGCCATCGTTGACGTCCTCACATTGACTTATGCCACTCTAGAACAGGTGATTATTGTTCAAGTTTGAAGCACCAAAAGGTGGTCCTTGCTGACAAAGTTTCATTCAATAGATGAACGCTGTCAGTAGCGAAAGCGTTGCACCCGAAGCCGAGGGCGGGCCTATGTGGGGTCGCTTCTTTGACTCGATTGGTCACGAAGACAGTGAATCAGTTGTTTCTGGATCTCGTCCAGGAGTATCAGAAATACGCTCGTTCCCGCCGCTGCACGAATTGGTCCAGCAGTCACCCCACTCTGAAGTGCATCCAAATGACTCTGCGTCTGTTATAGACGATGATCCAGTCTCAGCCTTGGACGGATATCCGCATCATCAAGCCGGTGCCGTTCCATCCGTTGCTGGTCCTCTCCCTGCTGATGATGGCACCTATGTCTTCAAATTCCGCACTCCTAGCGGAAGGACGCATCGATTCCAGGCCCGTCATGACGATGTTGAGCATCTGCGGGAAGTTGTTGCTGGAAAACTGGCAACAGATCCCTTCTTCACCGATTTCCAAACTAACGGCGAATCTGAAAATCGGCCAGACCCCTTGGCCTTCCACCTGTCGTATACGGATGCGGATGGTGATACCGTTCTCGTTACCTCAGATAGCGATGTAACGGATGCAGTCAAAATCGCCAGGCGAGCTGGCACTGATCGCGTTGTGCTATTTGTTCAAGGAGGCAAAGGCTGGGAAGAGGCTGGGAAGAGTGAGGCCAAAGCAGCTGATGCTATCCTAGCCATCCGAAAGGAAGTTCAGGAGATTGAGAAGGCCGATTCTGTTGTCCCGGAACCGCCGAAGTATACCCCGCCACCCCCTGCACCTCTGCCCATTCAGGAAGAGATCCTTGGCATTCCTAAGGACCTGCTACTCCCTGCTAGCATCGGAGCTCTCGCTGTGGCCATCATCACAGTCTTCACGATCTCCCGGTTAACCTCGTCTAATTACTAGGAGAAGTTGCAGAGTCGAGGATTGCAGTACAGAGAAATGCATTGATTTGGAATTTTATTCAAAACCTTCTGTCATTCCGGGATTTCTACTTACAAATGGATCCCCTTTACCCCGCTCATGATTTATATACATTCTGACGACATTACGAGCTACTCTAGACCTATAATACACCTTCTCAGGGCAGTCCTGAGTCTACGGTTTATACGATTGGCAATTTTGAAGTACTTTTCGATCATTTCATTTAAAGACCGCGAACCAAATTGAACCGTGGCATCACGTGGCTGTCTCGTACTTTCGCGTAAAATGGTAACGAGATCGGCGTCAGTAGTGTCTTCGACCATTCCTCGAACACTTCGAGCTTGCTCTCTGTCCCAATGCCCAAGTCGGAACGCGATGAAACGTTAGCCTTGCTGGTAATACTTTCTGATACTCTTAATTCCAATGTTGAGCGCTGATGGTTCGCCCCAGACGGCGCGGATTTTCTCTGCCATGGTCAACGACTTGGTAATGGATGCGACGTTGCAGTCGCATCATGAGGTGGCCCGCAGCCGGGCTGTCTGTCGTGTGTGCCATACACAGTGCGTGGTGCTGCTTCGTTCTTCGTTGTCGCTAGGACCAATTTGAGCAATGGCGTTTAGTTGTGGTCTAGGTACGGGATCTTATGCACCATGCTCTCCTATCAGAAAATAAAGTACATCGCCCCTGACTGTAGCTCATGCTCCGGGCTCATCCACCTCGACCAATCAAATAAACATGTCTCCTTCCAGGCCTGGCACACCTGCTTCCGTGAACGATGCGAAAGCCAATGGATCATCTGGAACCGGTACAAACACTCCGACAAGTGTTAAGGACGGAAATCTCTATCTCGACTGCGTGAATTGCTCTCGCCAGGTGCGCTATACAGTGACTTTGGAATTTTGCCTGCATAGAACATATATAGATCGCGTCCAATCGTTACGCCCCGCACCTCAGTCAATGCATGGGTCTATCATCTGCACGTAGAGGTGCCGCTCGTGGTACCAACAAATCTAAGTATGTGGTTCTGTAACGCTATCGACCACTTTAAATACTCATAGTGATTATCGAAGACAACCATCCGACCTCGGTCGATCAGCTTCCCCCGAGTCTGATGCTGGCCACGCCTCAGACGACAGTTCCAACCAGAAAGGGAAGGGTAAATCCATGACAAAGCGTGCTGGTGAGCACTGTAGTTTCTCTCCCTCCGAAATTATGCTAAGGTGGATGCAAATAGATGAAGCCGAATTCAACTTGAAGCGCAAACGAGTACGTTTCTGTTGAGAAGCAATGATTCAAAAAACTGACCATCGTCGAAAGCCTGTCTCTCCTCAAGTTTCACCTGCGAAGAACCAGAAGAAGCAGAAGACATCAGGTATTATCGAATTTGTCGTCGCTGATCCCCTCTCACCTATGCTGCCGTGTAGGATCGCCTGTTTCGAGACTTAAGGCGGATCCCACTACTTCGAAAGCAAAAAATCATGTAAGCATGAATACTACTTACATATTTTTCGCCGGCTCATAAGGTGTTTATTATCCAGACATATCATCCACCTTCGCTATCACAATCCAAGGTACCATCGAAACTCAGAGACTCCTCGACGGCGTCCTTCATTGGAGGCTCCTCGAACTCGGATTCGTCTCGTGCCTCTTCACCAGGAGTAACACTTGCATCCTCGTTTCATAACCAGAAGTCGGCTACCCGCCCAATTGCAAACAAGTCCAAGGCGACTGGTATCGTTCCTCTTCCAAAGCGACCGAGCCCCCCTCGGCCTCCCCCGCTGCATGTAACGGACTACACAATCGGTAGATTTCAATATCTAGAGAGAGTTTTGATGCGTTGACTAATTCATTTGCAGACGTTGAAGGAGAGGAAACTGGATCCTCGACCGACACGGACTCCTCGTAATCCATGTCATGCTTATTCCTCGTTTTGCTTGTTCTATGTCCTATTTTCGTCCCTACACCTGTACACTTGTATCTTTCGCACAACGATTTCCAGATAATCTAACAACATGATATAGATTCGCAAGGAAACAATTTTCTGTCTAAAATGTACGAATGGAATGATGGTTGGGTCCCGCCCCAATGTCTAGTCTTGATACCGCTGAACTATAAACGATTATTGATTTCTTTTCCCTGGGACAGTTTCTAATCGATGTTGTTGAGTGAAGGGAGGCGGGATGGAAACAAGGACCATAGGCAGATCATCGCAGCGCTTAGTGGAACTGTTAAATATGTGAAAGTATGGATTCCCTTCTGACTTGATATGACGCCTGCAATGAACGGAAACAAGGCTGAAAAACGAAATGGGGATCGATACTTTTAAGGCCTAGAGTAATCGCGAACTCACCAGCACCGAAGCTTCCAAATGCAGATCTGTTGGTATGAGCGCGAGTAAATCATTGTGGCTTGCGATTCGGGAGTTAAAAGGGACGGCACTTACATTAACGCCATACTGATCATGTGGACTTCAGGCGGCAAAAGATCATTCGCAGCGCTGAGGATGGCCGGGAAAAGCGGGCCATATAGTGCGCCGATGAAGCTCGAGGAGAATGCGTTTTCGATATTAGAGTTGACGAACCAGATCAGAAGGTGCATAACTAAGGCGAGAACTGGTCATAGTTGGTGATCAGTCAGAACTACAGTGGTAGTGCAGATGAGAATGAAATTGAAACCTCTGCAGAAGAAAACTTTAAGCAGATTTTTCAAATCATCTGCAAAGTACTCACAAGCATCCAAGTACGATGAACTTCCTCTGAGTGAACGATAGACTAGTGTCAGTACGTCAGAATCGGGTTCCATCACATCACGAAAGCCGCGAGAGCACTCACGATGGAGTGAAATAACCCCAAGCGAGGCGTCCGAGAGTGACGCCTCCCCAGAAGCCGGAGGTGACATAGCCGACTGTTTTTGGGTTCGCACCCTGCAGTTGCGCTGAGACGTCGGAAGCACTGAGAAGATGCTAGATTGCGTACCCTAGTCCCTAGTAAGTACGTAACCATCTGATATAAAATTGAGAAAACTGCAAAGTCCAAAAAAGATAGGAACACTCACGAAGCCTTGTGTTGTGGCCTCGCTAAAATATCGAGCCGTGAGTAAGGGAAAGAATTGTCAAAACTCTTCCACCGACCTGCCACAATATAAAAGCGCAAATATGGAAAAGGCCCATTGATAAAACATAGAGAGCACAAGCCGAAGAGCTGTCAAAATCATTAGATCCAAGTTTTGCGTCCCAAATATACATTTCCATAACTCACTGTTGGTTCGGGGAGGAGCCTCCCCCGAGGTGGTATCATGTGGGTAGACCGGATGCTCTTCGACGGGGGACGGCAATGGGGATACAATTTTACTGGATTCGACAGCAGCCTCTTGTCGCTCGTTGACTAATTCCCCCATTGTGGGCTTGAAAGTATAAAATAAAAATGCACCGTTGATCCCAGAAACGACCAGCGACCCGAAATAGAAGTGGAACCACGGAACACCATTGGAAACTATCATTTGGCAGACAATTGGAGATACGACTCCTCCAAGACCTTCAAGAATCAGGTCAAGATACGCGGTGCCCATTCTGAGAAGCAAACTCACTCCATAGAGCGTAGGAGTAGCCAAGGGATTGCGGAGGTCCCGAAGCGAAATAAGTGTTCCTTGAAATAATATTGAGTAAGGCAAACTAAGATTGAGACAGCATGATAATCACAAAGAAGCTATGTTACCACGCAAAATTAGTTTGTTTTAGCAGAGTTAGTGATTTTTTACTGACCTGTTAGTACCGCTCGCGAAAATGCGGCAACAGCATACGCCATGAAGGTGACCATGAAGCCACCTTTTGAGCCAACCATAATAAAATGACATGCATGGAGAACGCTGCCAACGAGCAACGCCAAACACCTTGCCTGAGCAGGAGAGTCCCTAACAGCGGCAGGTTCGCATCTTTTGCTTGAGAATAGTCGAGAGATCCAAGGAAAGTAAGGGATTAAAGAAGTGGTATTGCGACTGGAACAACGCCCTAGAACGTTCATCACCCGTTCGACGAGAACCGTACCGAGGGCGAATCTAAATGGGGGGGGAAATCGCATCAAAACCTCCGCTACATTTGGCGAAAATGTCTGGAGCACATACCCGCAGGTGCTACCCGCGAAAAGTAATGAAGATGTCATCGATGTCAAGTGAAATTCAGCCGTGAAATCTAAGTCCAAAAATTAGAGCAATCCTAGACAGAGGGGTCTTATGCCTCACATGGTAGCACAGTTCCAGTCACTGGAGGGACATGCAGGGCTTAGTCTTTGAGCCAAGAAATACGACATTGCACTTACCACCGTCTCCCCATCCACAAAGAAAGTACGCAAAGAAGCCGCTAGCCAAACGCCATCGCAGACGTTCCATGTTGGCATAGCCATGCGCATTTGGATTACTGGAGAGGTTCGTTAAAGATGCCTTGCGGCTCGAAGGACCACTCGGAACCAAGGTGTCTGCAGGAGAAAGTGGCTCAAGCAAGCAAGATGTGATAACAGCACCATTGTGTCGGGGAACGGCGGTGCTTGTAAAATAATCGGAAACATGGGCAGTTGACAGTGGAGAGATAGGTGCATAACTGTGATTCTGCGAGTAATGCTCTGGTAAGTCGAGGTCGTCCGAGACGGCGTTGTCGTGTTGTGTTGAAGCAGCTGAGGAGAAAAAGGGGGGCAAGGCGTTCAGCGGATGAACTGAGCTTCGTCGGCGCCCTCTAAGCGTCGTCTGACAGGACTCTAACACGACAGGTCGAAGAAGAGAGGACATCGTAATGCGACCAGGTGAAGATAATTAAAAGTCATATTTCGTTAGCCTTGATATACGGAAAAACGGGGTTCTCTAAAAATAATGGCGAATATGTTTGTGAGGATGCGAGCCTCGTTAACCACCCCGTTTGATGCATCATATGCACTACAGGACACGAGGGACTTTCGGGCCGTTGTATCGAGCAGAACAACATGAAATTGCGATTAGATGGACAGCAAAGTTCAAATTGAAGACCAGGACCAAAGGGGTTCAAAAGTTCATCGGTTGGCATGAGGCTCAAGGATCCAGAAAACCTTCGGAGGAACATGGCAAAATTCGGTTCGTCGGATGTAGGATATGCCTATGGTGTCGATTCTATCGGGACGCGTTGACGGAGAGATTGGCCATAATGTGACATTATGAGCTGATATCATGCAGGTCCCACGACAAGAGTAATACGAAGCATATGGTGTATACGTAACTGGAACGGATCTTCATCTCCTGGTGAAAAACCCTAGATACACCAAATTTTGACGGCCGAACGGGTAGGTATATGGACCGAGACGCGAGCCTATCGTCGGCGACGACAACTTAGCTTTACAGGAATGTGAGAGATCTTCAGATTGAGTGGCCTACTGTGGCATTCGACGGAATTCATAAGGAGGATGGAAGCGAGTGTTGAAACATGAGGATGCAAAGCGGAATCAACTCGGAATTCCTCTTTTGGGCGACGCGTCCCGGCTATCGCTTCTCCTTCAAACAACATGGGTCAAGGCAAGCCACATCATCTTTATCACCCATGCATTTACTGAAAATCATATTCTTTAGCTACAGCATACGCTGCGCTGGTCTCAGCGTCTCTTCTCGTTGGGTATTGGGCTGGGCTCAAGTCGCGTCCATCAACCAACCAGTCGGCGTCACAGTCCAAAAACATTGCTGATGTAACTCAGCAGGCTGAAGAAATAAATGAGAGCGAAAACGAGGGTAGTGAAACATCGAGTTCTGCGGGTGACGGCGACATCGCCGCTCTTACTCTGGAGCCTGCTGATGAGTGCAAACTCGTGAGTTTCCATTGCGCCTTGTCGATGATGCTTTTCCCTAACACCCAATACATGATCAGGTCTTGGTAGTCCGAGCGGACTTGGGAATGTCTTCTGGAAAGATTGCGGCGCAGTGAGTATTTCCACCTTCCATAGTCGGTCTACTTGAGGGCGACAACTCTTGCCCAGATGCTCGTGAGCTGCATTCACATACATCTTCCCCGCACCCATTAACCAGCGGTCAGTCACGCGACGCTGGCGTGTTATAAGACACTCTCGGTCAGCAATCCTGTAGTGCGTACCCGGATGATTTTACTTCTTATATATTCTGACATCTGCTGTAGCTCTTGAGGCAGTGGGAACGCACGGGGTAAGTTCATCTTTGGCAGATGATTTCCCAGTCTTGAGCAGACCCTCTGCCAGACAAACGAAGGTAGTTCTCTGTTGCAAAGATGAGGATGAGTTGCTGCTTTTGCAAGCGCAGGCGCAGAGTCTGAACCTCTGTGCCAGATCCATCCAAGACGCGTTCGTCCGCTCATATCCGTCGAGATGCATGTGCTCATTTATTTTCACAGTGGGAGAACTCAAATTGCGGCTGGTTCAAGAACAGTCCTCGGGATAGCAGGTACGGAATGCATGCCCTGTGCATCCAGTCCCTCTGACACTAGAACAGGTCCGGCAAGACTCATTGATCAGGTTACTGGGAAGTTGCGGTTGCTTTAAGTACTTACTGTATTGTTGGTGTCGATTACATTTGCCACTATATTCCATTTTATTTAGCATTGACCGAGGCTTCCACCACAATTCAGTCGAGAACCCTACTATGTGTACTACATAGGTCAAAGTTCAACGAAAGGCCCACAAAGACATAAATATTCATGTTCTGTCGCCAAAGCACTGTATTCAATTGATTCCAGACTGCGACGGCACTTGTTCAAATCAACGGCAAACAGGGGATATCACCGTTGTAGAGAGCACATTCCCGACGTCCCGGCCCTCGCGCAACAAATTAACCCAACAACTGTCTTTTCTCGCAGGTCGACGCTTGGTTCGACTCAAATCACTCTTTCTATCCCATAGACACACCCACACCAATGCAACATTCATACGATGCACCACACCCCCATCATCCGCAGGTGTACAAGGCCTCGTACGACGACCTCATCGACGAGTTCGCCACGCCCTACACGGCAAACGCGCACCACCAGACGTTCGCAGTTGATGCTCCTATGAACGGTCACCGGCGGGGTTCTTCATTTCCTCTCCACAAAAGCATGTCCTCCTCCAAGCAGTCGGATGATACATCACACGAACCGCTATCACACGTATCATACCCACCCCTACCGCCTTCAAAGGAAGTGGAAACCCAGAGCCTATGGCAAAAGGTGCGTGCTTCTCTTATGAATTTAATTTGTTCACCTACTTAAGGACCCTCAGATTGTCCCTGAATCCCTCGCATGTAGACTCTATGTTCTAACTGTCCTGATCGAGACAACGGTAGACCTGGTAATCGAAGGAGAGTTACTGTTACGTTTGCGGGTGGAGACGAAGGATGATAACCAAATAACATCGAGGAAGATGCCTGTGTATCTCAGCATTTTTGTTCTTGCCCAGTGTGTACCCAATTGCTTAATGTCTGCATTCGGAGTCTGACGGAAGTTTGCAGCATTTTCCAGCTTGGAATGGCTATCGATGCCGTCTACGCTCGAAATACCCTGCAATTCTTGGCCCTGACGTGAGTTTTTCTTACGGCGTCGTCCTCTATTCCTTACATTACCCTAGGGGTTTCAATGCACTCTTCTTGGTCTACGCTATCATTCAAATCAAGGAAATTCGCGAAGCACTCTCAGACGCGACGCAGGGTGTTTCAACGATACCCATTGACGTCTTGACTACTATCATTCCGATAGTGATTTCAATAGCGGAGATCGCGTATATTGGTCTAGGCTGGAAGATATATCACGAATTCGGTTGGAAGGTGTACAAGTTCCTAGGAGCCGACCGGAGAATCAAGAAGATGTACGCCAACTACCAGATCTACGAATGTCTTGTCAAGTTCGATGTCTTTTTCTGGTGTGGCTTCTCCGTCCAGTTCATTTGGCTTGTCCTCCAAAAGAACGATTGGGAATATTATGTCACCTGCGCCGCACTCCCGTTGTCTCTTATTCTGTTGGTGGAGGGTCACCTGGCTGCAAGGCATGAGAACAAATGGATGATGGCAACGTTTATGTCTGGGTGCATAGGTGCCATGGTCTATTTTATCTACAAGGTTAGTCTACATTCCACCTTGATATTTTTTAGGGTGTAATGCGACAAATTCCACAGCTCATCAAAGTCTTGGTACTGAAGGGTAGCGCGCAGTACAGATTTGTGTGGAAGTCGCTCACCGTCTTCTGTGAGTAGCTCACCCTTGATCTCACGACATTCGCTGAGTTCCCTTAGCCATCATCGCCATTGTACTTCTCCTCGTAACCTTCGTGTTCTCTTTTATTGTCATGAGAAATTTCCAGCGTGGCCTGAAGGACGCATGTAAGTCATACGGCTATCTATTTTTCAGTCCCGATTAATAAAGTCGATAATAGTGGAACGGAAAAATGCTCCGCAGCATGGTAAATTCGCATCGCAGGCCCATCGTCGAGCAGCAAGCACGACTTTAAACCGCATGAGCATCAACTGAGCCTCCCACGGTATCTCACGGATTCCATATGTATTCATTTTCCTGGCATGAGGAGCCATGCCTTACACAACGGAGAACGGACTTTTACGGATGCATCCACCCTGTTCGCTTGACCACTTTTACCTCCAACACAACACAATTGCATCTTTCATATACCTTATTTTATACCATAGATTCTTTCTTTTTCATTCTTATTCTGGCTTTGGTTCCCTGTAGATTCGGGTGTGCCGAGGCATTTATTATCCCGACATTCCTTTTCGTAGCCTACGTCGGCTTTGGTTTAGCATGCGATATAATTGTATCATTAGGGTGTTGATATCCAACGATGGATTGGATGATGCGCTGTGTTGTTACCGAAATAGTCAAGAGGCCATGGCCAGGCGCCTGGTGTGAAACTTCGTCAACGTGTTCAAGAACCCTCGTCACGGATGCAAATTTAGACTTCACTACAGCTACGGTCTTCTCTCGAAATCCTTTTCTCATGTCCCAACGGTAAATGTCACGAACTATTCGCTGCTGCCGCCCCCTCTGAACGCTTATAATCTCAGCCTACGACAACCGGCTTCACTCCGTGACCGATCAACCCTTCTTGGAGTAACACCACCGTCTTCAGGCCGCTCCTCACCGCTCAGCAATGACTCCTATGCGCCGGTCAATGGACATCGCTATGCCGATGATCTGGAAGGCCAAAACGACGAGGCTCTCAATGGTCTCAGCGCGAAAGTAAAGCTGTTGAAAAATGTGAGTTGCGGCCCTACAGGATTCAACTTCCATTTCGCTCAACATGCTTCATCCTCCATGTAGCTCACGGTTGGAATAGGGAATGAAGTCCGGGAGTCCACTGTGCAGCTCAGCCAGATGGTGCGTCCCTTTATGACCCTCGAGGCATGTACCAAAGTATGACAATGTTTCGTTCAGAATGACGCGTTCTCGGAAACATCTGGCATACTAGCTGGGACGTTTCGAAGAATGAACAACATGGCGGAACGACACGGATGCCGCTGGCTATGGTACATTATCTTCCTGGTGATTGTCTTTTGGTTCTTCATAGTGGTATGGTGGTTTCGACGGTGACGTCGGTCAGTGCTCTCTAGACACCTAGGCAGCCTCAGCCTGGCTCCCCTCACTGCTTACTGCCGCTCGCGCCACAGAAAGACATACACCCAAAACCATTATTGCCACCCTACTATTGTTCTACAAATCCGATTATAAGTTATACAGCATAATTAACAAGGTATACCGCCAGGAAAGAAACATTTATGGTTCAGCGCGAAGTGTTGCATGCCCAATTTCCCAAATCATACGTCGTCGTAGATTTGGCATGTCTTGCTGCGTAAATCTGATACCCTCGTCGCCCCTCGCAAGACCAAGAAGGAATTGACAAGTGAAAACCCCACAATCGTAACCATTTTCTTGGAGGGGTTCCTGCGAACGTGGATCAGATGTGAGCCAGGAATTTATTAATTGGACAACGCCAACGTACTACGAACGAGTAATCCTCCCAGCCGGTGAAATCAAATGGTTTGCTTTTCTTGTTCCGATGCTCAGCGTCTAGGTATCCACGCAATAACTATCGAAGAGTCAATAGTCGTACCTGGAAAAGACCATGGGACTTACCCTGAATACGATATCCCTTCTCGATCCCATGCTATCGTAGGACTCTATTCGTTTCCGACGGAAATTAATTGCTGCGCCTGTCCAATGGGCATTGCTATGGTTGATGGGTATGAGAACAACATCTCTAGTGAAAATGTCGAACTGAAAAATACATTAATACCAAAATTACTTCGTCAGGGCAATTACCCTCACTGTCTTGGTCCATTTATCCATTCGACCTTTATCGTAGCCCACGTTCTTTAATTTGGGCCAGAAGAACGTGCTGAAGTAGTGAACTTTCAGCAGGCTCTTGCCGTTCTTCGCAGGATTTTCTTTGCAATCTTCGGAACGGCTGTGTATCATTGCACCGTAGAAGTTGATGATTTCGTCATTCAACCATTGGCCAGGCCTGAGGCGTGATATGTCCTTTTCCTTGACACACTCTTTTAGGCATGTTGATATGGTTCCTCGTTTCCGCAATATGGCATTGACTTGGATGTCATCGTGGGGAGGCAAAGGTGTAGGCGGGACAAGTTTCGGACGAAGAAGTTGTTCGATGTCCTCGTCCTTCAGGCGATGCGAAATCCGCAACTGTTCTAATGACGGCTGGAAAGGCTGCGGCGGCCGAGGTCTGTTGGAAACAACTTGTCAGTACAGGTGGCTAATCAATATGGGCCTCAACCGACTCATTCAGCGTGGCCTTGGCGCGATCAAAGGCTCGCCGTAGGAACTCCATGTCATCGTTCTAGATAGGATATCAGAGGTCAAGTATATTGTTTGGGGAGACTGGGACTGACATCAGAATATGAATGACGTCGACTTGTGGGCAGAACTTCTTTCGTGCGCAAATCTGTCATTGAGGAAGAAGCTAGTGAAATTCAGTATCATCAAGCATGTCAAAATGATGCACGCACGAGAAAAGGCATCTCGCTGGTCCAGCTTCTCCAATTTGGCTTGGAACGCCAAAAGACCTACACGATACACGTTGGTGCAAGCGATGGTGCAACGAAATTCATACTCACTTTGAAAGTCGGTGAAATTTGAGGTATATCCTGGGATTAGGATGAGGGCCAGCGATATCTTGCAACAACATATTACGTACCGCGATTGCGCTGAATGGTATATATCTTCCGTTGCATTTCCTCTTTGCTCTTTTGTGTTTCAGCTCGAACATTGGCCTTGTGCTGAAGCGCATGTAAGATATATATATATATATGAAGGATGAGAATTCGACTCACCGCCTTGGCGTATATATGCTCTCGATTGCGGTACCTGCGGGGTATCACGCCATTCTGCGTTTTTCGTTTTGAAATAGTGGTGTCTGGTTGAGTAGTACCATTGCTGGTGTAGCCTGAAGAGGGTCCAGACGGCGGAGGACATGTTTGTAATGACGCGGCGATGCGTTGATGAGCGGGCGGGGGCGTCGATGGCGGGTAAGGCAGGCGGGAGGATAGATCGTGGTCACCGAACTTTTCAATGTCGTCTTTATCTCGATACGACCGACGAGAGAAATCAAAATCGGGGGCAGGGTGAAGCTCGCTGGCAGAGCTTGTTCTTGAGCGCGACCAAGTCGTTCCATCGTATGAAGCTGATGATTTATCATCTTCGGGCGCATCAGCTTCCAGTATGGTCAGTAGCAAAGACTCCATGCACATGAGAAGAAACTCACTTTGAGTCCCATAGACTAGAGCCCTGGCGGTCTCGGTAACAAGAACGCCAAAGTCCTTGCCAAAACTTTTCCAACGAGAAAGCAGTCCCGCGTCTTCGGAGGGGCTTGGATTTCCGCCACGGTAGCCCATCATCCTTGTACGACGCTGTTTTGCTGAATGAAATGGGAGTAAGGGTTCAGCTGCGGGTCGTTTGCGAGGGTTCATCGAGTGGACGGCGGATGAACCGTTGTGGCTGCGAGCAAGAGAACGGCCCGTCACGTGAGTCACTTGCCTCCACTCTCTCATGTCAGACCAGTCAGGTTGGAATAATATCCCGAGTTCGAGCTTGAAGGTACTCTTGCCTTATATCGTCCAGCCAATGCACCACATACTGCCCCTCCCACTACTAGCGTTCTAGACCAGACGATGACGACGACGACATTTCCATTGCGTCTCGCACACCATCGCCGTCGCCTGATGCGATGGATGTCGACACCGACCTTTCCAAATACGACGAATACGTTCGAGGTCAAGTACGAGAGGTGATTACCGTTGAAACCAAGATCAAACCAACCAACAAGGGTTTTGCGATGCTAGCAAAGCTTGGCTGGAGTCAGGGTCAACCCCTTGGTATCTCCGGCGACGGTCAGTCAACATTATCTACCCATGATCTGCGTATCACTGAGCTTGCGTTGGCACAGGGCGCGTTGATCCCATCCCATTTCAAGTCAAACGGGACTTGACTGGTCTTGGAAAGACGAATCAAGATGTTAGGATGATCGAAACCACTGTCTCCCAGCGACGTGGCCTGGATTCTGAGCGTCAGCAGAAGGAATCCGAAGACCAGCGCCGGGCACGAGAAGCACGTTCTTTTTCTCTCGATCCAAAGTTCCCGATTTTTACACCGCCCTGCAGGACCTGGTCGCTCGAAAGTCAGCTCTCGAAAGCGAGATTTCGACCACTTTGAAGGCCTTCTATTGTGCTTTATGCGACAAGCAATTCAAAAATGTCGCCCAGTATGATGAGCATACCAATTCATACGCTCATCATCACAAAGCACGCTTCAAGGACATGCAAGCCAACGTGCGCTTGAAACCCAAAGAGGAAGTTGATAAGAGGAAAGAAAAAGAAAGAAAACGCGAGGAAAAGGAACTGAGGAAAATTGCGGCGGCCAATGGAATCAGAATGGCGAAAGTCACTGCAACATCCTCTACTACCACTACCACTGTCTCGGCTTCTGCAATCAGCGTGGAAGTCGAGTCGATCACTGCTCCTCCTACAAGAGCTGGCTGGGCAACAGTATCGGGAACGGGATCATCATTGGCGCCACCCAGCGTCAAATCTGGATGGGCTAGTGTTGGATCTGTGCAGGCATCTCCCTTGCCCAGCGAACCACCCGTGCCATCAAATGCAAACCAAGGACCGTCGACACTCGTGGTACACCCGACCCATCACAATCCACCGTCTGCGCCAGCGTTCAGAACTGCTGGCTGGACCTCTTTGGACACTGGAAGTTCACAAGTCATGCCTCCTGAGCCTCAAACGCCAAAGTATCCTTTGCCACCGTCTGCAACTGCAGAGCCTGCTCCTCCACCTTCGCCTCACCCCGCTTCAAACGGTGAATGGTCGACTGTTGCACCATCGTATGGTCGACCGGCTTATGGCTGGAGCGCTGTTACTACTACTTCTTTGCCTCAGCCACCACCCCCTTTTCAGGTCCCGCCTCCGCCTCCACCTATAGAGCATCTTCCCGCGCCACCATCTGCTCAACCGCTACGATCAGGGTGGCAACAGTTCAAGCCGTCCGGGCCGAGACGGCGATGAACTTCACTTTAGCTCGACTCTTGCAGGGGAATAAATGTTTCAAATTAACTAGCTAGCTACAAGTGTGTTCGTTGTATGATTGACAAATGGTGTAATAGAAGTATATATAACGTCGTCGGTGATCAAGAAACGAGAGACTAGGCATCGAAATGCGGGTGAGAGCAAGAACGCACAAGGTAAAGCAGGAGCATCAAGTCCAACGAGCTGGAAAAGGGGTAAAAGGCAAATGATTACTCCGAATCGCTGCCTGAACTATCCGAGTTAGAACTCGAATCAGATGAATGGTCGCTGTCATGTTCACGGCGAGTGGGTAGCGTTCCCCCACCATTGGACTTGCCCTCGAACAGCGCCATCCGCTCCTCGAGTAACCGGATCTTCTCGGCCTCGACATCTTCATCCATGCTCTTCCGCTTCAGACCACCCGTCCCCGTGCCCTTCCCTTGCCGGTTCCGCTTCGTTGCAGGGGCACGCAAGGGGCGAATCACGAAGTTGTATAGCTTCGTTAGGACACTTGCAGGAAGGAGATCGATCTCCAGTTCTATTTCCTCCGTGCTCTGATGATGTACGAGAATATTCAGCCCGAAAAAAAAAAAACAATGAGATAAACACTAACGTCTCTGATCTCAGGAACACCTTCGTGAATTATCTGAATGACCTTCTCCAGCTTCGCCTCGTCCAACTTGGCAATGGATTCGCTGAGATCCTTCTTCTGCTCGAAGGTAAGTACGTCGTTGTCCGCAATCGGCTTCTTGCCCTTTTTCTTCGATGGTACCTTCGCCTGTTTCGTGGGCATCTTGGACGAGGACGCGATGGGAGGTTTTTCTCGCTTCTCTTTCTTCTTCTTCTCCTTAGGCGGTTTGGTACTCTTCAGAGCAGCGATATTACCTCGCATAGCTTCGATTTGGCTCTCCATTAAAGCAATCGCACCTGCGTAGGCTGTTAGCACCCAGGGTGAAGTTGGGAGCGACTTTCAAATAGAGATTACCACTCACGCTGACGTTCTTCCTCGCTATCATCTTCTTCGTCTTCGTCTTCATCCTCACTCATAACATCACGAAGTGGAGGTAGCTGCTTCCACTTCTCGTCGAAAACGCGCTGGAGTTCGATGCCAGCTTGATTGACTGGAGTGCCCGCAGGGTTGAAAAGGAAACAGTTTCGAATCATGAGCTTGAAGTCATCAAAGAACTTCTGCGCAGTCGGGTACTGGTGAGCGTCGAGTTTTTTGCGCATTGTCGACAAATCCATGGGTTTCTTAATCATTTTCGGATATGAAGGCAGGTCGAGCTTGACCCAATCTACAAGGCGCAATGAGTGCATGAAGGGTGACCTGCAATTTCGCACTCACCAACCGGTTCATAGAATGGGCTCGCAATGCTGTAGAACTGCTTGCGATTCAGGTCCGTCAACAGCTTATTGCAGAACCTGAGCTGCTCTGCCGTTCCGTCGTCCTTGGTCGTCTTGGCTTTGCGATGTTTCTTGGGCGGGTCAGCGTAGGCAAGGTCTTTGGGAGGAGGCGGGTGTATCTCGCGCTTCGGACGACCAATGGCCTCTGTGTCGGAGCGGCGGATAACAGGCACAGAAGTTGACGGACGACGGGCAGCAACAGTTGGTTTCTTCGGGGGAGCAGATGGTGGTGGTGGAGGTGGTGGAGTAGCAACCTTCTTTACGATCACAGGTTGTTTGACCTAATGGTCATGAGCGAAAGAATATGTCATCAATCCAGGATTAGGACATACCTCTGTCGCCGCTGGCATTTGCTTTATCTGCTTATCGAACACCTGCTCGACTCTTTTGCCCATTAAAGACACAGCATGGTCTGGCCCATTGAACGTTATGCAGTTCTGGAAAATTAGCCGAACATCGCTGATAAATTCGTGGGTGGTATAGTAACGGGGGTTCTGAGGGTTTGGGTCAAGTTTATTGGGATTAGATGACGTTAATTTACGCTCGATGGTAGAAAAGTCCATGGGCGACTTGATTATGGATGGATAGTGAGGAATATTGAGCGCGACATGGTCGACAGGGCGAAGAAAGGGACCGGAATCCTTCAACTTTTTCAGTGATCGGACAGTCGACAGACTGAAGCGGAACTGTGCGGGGGTGAGGGTCGACGAGGGAGACAGAGGTGGAGCCGGTGTGCTGGCTGTTGATGCGAGGGCCGACGCGGGGGGTGGAGTTGCTGACTTTAGGAGGACGGCGCATCACATACGAATGATCAGCACGCCGACACTGGCGTACAAAGATGATAGCGCTTACATGTGCGAACGACGCCTGATCAGCATCCGAATGCATACGTGCTCTCTTCGCTGGTGGAGGCTTATCATCGTCGTCGTCACGTTGAAATTGCTCTCCGACGGGTGTGGAATATGCCGGTGACGCGCCATTAACATCGACCGAGGCCATCGACAAGTCGGCGTGGACCAGCCCTGGGGTTGTGGCTGGTGTCTCAGTGTCGGCATCACGCATGACGACATCTTGGTGGGTCTCGCCATTCAGATCATTTGGAATTGGTGCCTGGTTCGCTTCGACCATCTTGATATCTTCAAGTAATTCTCCAGGTGGGGGGAGTGGAGTACCATCTGGTGGGTGAATCGGACTCGCTGCTTTCAATAAAGTGAGACGGAATATAAACGAACAAAAAAGAACAACATACACGTATCGACGGGTGCTCCAACCTGACGAATAGTTGAATTATCGTCGTGCTTGTCGAGAGAGTCAAGTGATTTGATGGGCATCGGTTCATGGCGCGCGTCGCTCTCCTGCTCCTGGTAGTCTATGTCGATCTTCACATCTGGCGCGGCTATATTGGATATGGGGGTTGCAGGAGAATCGGCAGCAGGGGACGCAGGGACGGTGAGCTGGTCGCCGTTGATGTGTTTGAAGTCGCCGTTGACAACGAGCTCCGGAGTATGGACACCGTTGGGGACGACGGGGGCGTGACCGTCCAAGGACGAATGCGCATCGTTCATAATTGGCGCGTGACGGTCACGGCGTGACAGGAGTTGGGCAAGAAGATTTTTGGGGAGTTAGGGGGATCTCAAGGTGGCTAGGTCTTTATAGTCCTCAAAATTTAAGGTTCAGATCTCCCGCGCAGGGGCCATCCTCTTTTTGCTCCTCCGCATCCTCTGCGCTTCCGCTCCTCCTGTCCTTCTACAGCATGAAACAATTACTTGTTCTCTATCTACTCTTTCTTTTCCTCCTCCTCTGCTGGCACAGGCGCGAAAACTGGTGTCGGTTGGTTCACTTTCCAAGCTACAAGGTTTCGGAAAGAACCGCCACGTCAGCAACCAAATACTCGTATACAAAATCAAATAGACTTTCGATCTCCGCCACTAGCGACACAGAGAAACATGAAAGCCATTCGAAAGTCTGCTCACCTGTTGTCCATTGTGGATCATTCGTCGCCAGGTCTGCATACTTCAGTAGAGCTTCACGAGGCTGCAAGGAAGGCAAAAGATAGTCAGCATCAATCACAGTGATGAGATCAGCGCGAAAGGCAACCGTCAGCCCTATCACGCGATAAATGCTGTCGGCGCCTAACGCGAAAGCAAAAATAAATAAAAAGACACACTAACACCTGGCTGTCAAAGAAGCCAGACACGCGCAATAGGCGTTTTCTGCCTGCGAAGAAGGGATAAAAGCCAGATAATAGTACGCACATCTTGATCTCTTGTAGTGTCCCGCACGAGGTTTTGCACGACGTGTTGAGTCGCACTTGCACCAACCCTTCCGCCTCTTCCGGGTCCAGTGACGGGCAGTTCGGGCCTCTTGCTCTTGCGCGGGTCCAACCTATCTTTCTCGGCCTTGCGTTTAGTGCCTCGTCCAGGTCCTTCCAAATCGCGGAACATTGGAAGGGCATGAGGAGTAAGGATGGATGGCGCCGCCAATGCATCGGACATGTCCTCGATAGTGACCTTTCGAGGGGGGCCCTTGTTGAGCAGCAACTTCGCGCCATTCAACGATGTCATAGGCGAGTACAGCACGCATATCTGGCCGCTTGATAGACCTGTGACGATCTGTATCATCGTCAGAATAATGCTTGTAATATGCGAATATTTGTCCAAATGCATACCTGATTGATCTTTGAATGCCAAAATACCTTGACGGGTGTCGAATCCACCTCCAGCGCTTTGACAATTTCAAGGGTATTCTTCTCTAAGAACATGAGCTTCCCTTTCCCTCCTTTCGAAGAAGCCCCTGCTCCTGTGATGATGTACTTGTCATCAGGGCTGAACATCGCATTCGTGTGTGGATAAAGCGTTGCAAGGTCAGATCTAATTGCGAGTGGCTTTTTGAAAGCACGTAGATCCCAAACTGCTCGGCAGTCAGACACAGAGCACTTGATATCACTTCATTAACGTACTCTTTACCGTGTCGTCACCACCTCTCGTTAGCACAGTGCGTCCATCCACAGAAAATGTCAAAGACCCTGTTTCTGTCCCTTTCGCATGTGCCCCTTCGATCGACATGTGCGGCCTCACGAAGTTTGAGCTTGTCTGCCACATATGTATTGCTCCATCTAAACACGCTGCAGAGGTCATGAGCATGAGTCGTAAAAGCTAAGATTGATCACCGACCTCCAGCGATCAGCTTTGCGTCCGGAGAATAGCCACAAGTTGTGACTTTCGTCCTTGCCCCTCGTTCCTTGGATTTGGCAACAATCACAGTCTTTTGCTTTCGCTTGTTCTCCACATCCCATATTCTGGTGGGTATCAGGCATTACATCAAGGACTTGTATGCAACTAGAACATACCTGATTGTTGAGTCAGCAGAGGATGTGATGAAAATCTGCGGGTTATGCGGGTGCCATGCACACGATGTTAGTTCTCCGACGTGCCCGCTGGACGACTGCTTTAGTCGTCTTCAAGGTATTTTGTACATGAACTCACGCGGTATTTTTCATGTCGCGAATGTATGGATCTCCCTTGACAAAGGTAGCCCTGCCAGTCAGGTTGTTATCCGGCTCTTCCTGACAAGTAGAAATGACATACAGCTCTTCTCCATCTCTATCGTACAATTTAACCTGTGTGGTTCCTGAAACCACGAGAAATTTTTGTCCGTCGTTCGAATATTTCAGGTCGTTTATCTGTTACAGTCGTCAGGAATTGTCAGATAAAAAGACGAGTGGATAGAAGACATACATAGTATGTCCCGGCAGGCTCCCAGCTCTTGAAGGGCTTACATCTCATATCCATGCCCCCAAAATCCCACAACTTACAGTCGTAATCATGTGAGCCCGACACTATGCGGGCTCCCGAGGGATCAAGCGCCAAAGCGGACACCACCTTCGTGTGATCTTTGAGTGTGATTTCATGAGTGATCGGGAATTGAGGTTGGTACTCGTCGAACTCTTCCTGGTCAGAAGGGTCGTACTCTGGTTCCTCTTCGTTAGGTCGCGGTAAGGAGCTGGATTTGTCATCTTGGGGCAGAATTATCGCCCTCGAAGGCCCTGGAGTGGGCGAGGGAATGCTTCCAGTTGATTTCTCGACTGACTTAGGAGCATGCTGGTCCTGAGTGGTTAGAATGTTAGACCTTGCACTTGTTTCTGCGGGAATAATATCGCACTTCGTCTCGTTTGCTTTTGTCGAACCTGGCGGGGTCCAGCTGCTTTTTCTTGGTGGCTTTTCCAAAGCCAGTTATTCCCATTGCTGCAAGTATGTCCACGTCGGCCATTTTGTTGAATTGAAGTGTATGCAGAGTATGGTTAGTGGCAGGCTTTACTAGATTCCAAAGTTACGTAATTCTACAATTAGTATTCGTCATCACGTGGGAGGTCTGAGCGTCTTTCAGGCCAATTCAGATGTCCAGTTGTACGTCTCATCGCAGAATCAACTCTAGCAATGCTGAAACGCCAACGGCCCATATCTCCACCTCCTTCTATACCTTCTATTCCTTTGATTGTCGATTCTTCGCCGTTCGGCAATGCGCAGCCTCGTGAAGCGAAACGAAGGCGCGTGCTGCCACCGAGTCTCGACGGCCGCTCAAGGGGCTGGGGAGTACGAGCTCACAATTATCGTGGAGATGAAGAAGAACACTACTTTTCGGAAGCAGAGGAAGAAGGGGTCGACGTTGATGATAGATCACCATGGGAGGCAGAGGACATGGGCAAATACAAACAGGCGAACAATGTTTTGCACGAATTGCACGCGCAGATGCAGCAGCGACTGATGTTTCCATCATCATCCTTTCCACACCTGCACCATGCGTCGCCTTATACATCTTCTCAAACTTCCTCGACATTTGGTCGCCACCGCGAGAACATTCCAACAAAGATTGATCGCCAAATCTGTCAAACCAGAGACCCACCGTCTGCCTCCCAGACTGCGATGACCACGGAGACTTCTCAATCGAAAGATGAAGTATCCGTTGTTACTGAGCGGTATGAGGATACAAACAGGCTTGTCTATTTTTCAAAGCACCGTTTCACAACTCTGACGAATATTTTTCAAAGACTCCTTGGATCACTGTTTTTATCCCGAAGACGTCAATTAGGCGTTCTGGATGAGCACATAAACGACTCATGATACCTGCACACCTGCACAAACTGCAGATTTACCGACCATCGAGCAGCTTGACCTCTCTTTTGCTGTGCCGCCCATTTCTATTCATGCACTGTACCAACACACCACGTCAAATATTAATTAGCATCTCATCATTTCGACCATCATACACCACGACTTGTGTTAGAGTGTTGTGATTTGAAGGGAAGACGTCCAGCCTTATCAGGTGAGCAGACGTATCTAAGCTTCCTCGCAACAGTTTCCCGATGCGAAATATCGAGGAGTTTCATGTAAGTTCGACGTCAATTAATATTTGATAGGAGTACCCAAACGAATGTCCACAGTTTGGTTGAGCGCCTTGCTGAGTTCGTCGTTGAGCAGGTCTGTCAATGAGCGGCTATCTCGTGAATACAGCCAATTGTCATCGGCCTCCGAATAATCGTAACGTTTCGGCCCACTAGTGGTATTCTTCAGTCAGTCATCAAACCGAGAGCGTGAATTCAAACCTGAAAGGCGATGAAAGCCAAATTTGCTTATTGGGGGGCTGCTTGTTGATCACGTATGTTCCATTATCACCAAGGAGCAGGGTAAGAACGCCGCTCTGCAAGCAGCAGAACATGAAACCAGAAAACAATATCGCATGGACTGGATACGTACATGATATTCGACCTCATAGTCTGGGTTGCCTAGGTTATCTAGCAGGTTCTCCAATGACTCAAGTAAAGCGTCCATTGTCGTGTCTGATAATGTGTGGTATCGTTCCATGGATAAAGCACTGTAAATCGCGTGTTAACGAAGCCCGAGGCTGTGAGGAAAAGTTGAACCTTGCATTGACTTGAGGTGAGGGTGTGCTCATCATCCGACATGGCCGTAGAGGGCTTAGAGGGTGAGAAGGTCGCAAACGTAGACTGCGGTCTGTCTTACAGTTGCTGGCTGTAAGGCGACCCACTACACTGGGAAGCCGTGGGGCCAGAAGGCGGAAGTGCTGAGGAAACATGGTGAAGAAATTATAGACGAACATCTAATTTAGGGTTAGGTCTTGAGAACCAAGCACTGTCACATGTGACACTCACAGACTTCCAGTTAGTCTCAGCCATGTGAGCATCAACGTTCAGCGTGCAACGTTCAAATACCAACTTCGCATTCGAGTTGGCATTATTGAGCAAATACTATGGACGGATGTATACACAGATCTAACCCTTTCCTACATATTTCTGCTTTTCATACTCTTTCCAAAGTGTTTTCATCGTACTCTTCCCACCGGCGTCCAGTCCAGCAATCATCATTGCGTCGCGGTTATGATCACTTACTATGCTGCATACCACGTAAAGTCCACGCTGCAGCTCCCTTCGTATTTCAGATGACAGCAAGCAGAGGGGATCGTTCATTGCGTCAATGTAAGCCTTGAGGACGAATGCCGCATGTTTTGAGAGTGGTTTGGCAAGAGATTCGGCCTTCTGAGTTTCAATGGACGAGGCGTGATTTCGTACCATACTTTTCATAGTGAATGTCTCAAGCAGTCTGGCCAGGGCCTTGGCTTCCTCTACACCAATGGGTTGCTTCGAGTTTATCCACCTCGGTTGTGTATCGGTCACCAAAGCGGTCTGCTTTGCGCCCAAGTGCGGGCGCACGGAACGCAGGGACATCATCAGCTGCCCCAAGATCCGGCCAAGATGGGGAAGCGTCAGAACAGCAAGATCCCGACGAAGGCGGACAAGGGCGCTAATGATCGCGATGATTTTGTGGAAGATGTCGAAGGTCGACCAATCATCGTGAGTGCAAGATCCTGCGAGAAATCTGGATAATAGAATCCAAATGCTACCCATATCCACGAGCCTTAGGACCGCAGGCTAGCAACATACATGTGAATCAGTATAACATCGCCGAGATACAGGCACACTCACTCGTTCAGCGCAGTGCTGAACTAAAAGTTCTAGGGTCTGAACCCGTAGCTCTACGGGCCCGTTGATCAACCAACGCCAGCCGGCGAAGATACTGATGGCCTGAGACGAGAAGCTCTGCATAGGCTTTAGAGTTCCTGGTAACACGTCAGGCCTTAGCGGGGCAAATATGAAATGTAATTCGAATTCCACACCTTGTGGATGTTCTCGCATCAACACCGCAGACAGCTGAATAAGATGCCTACAGATTTCCTGCGACGGCGAGGTGATATTTACCAAAGAATCGGATATAATCTCCAAGACATGGGTGAATTCTGATGCTGACAGGACTTTACAAGCCTTCGAAAAATAGTCATCCATCTGTTGGCGATCTGCAGGAGAATGTTCACAGTATCCCGATGTAAAGTAGTATTGACTGCTCACGATTGGGACCAAGAAACGAAGAGAATGAAATATATGCTGCCAATATCAAGTCCAGATGAGAAAGCCGGCTTTCATCCTGATAGTTATGAAGCTCCTGCAGTAGGATGGCCATTGTGATAACGCGAATCTCGTCCCAGCTATCCGATCTATCAGGAGGCGATTGCTTTGAGAGTTGAATGATCTTTGACGTGAGACGCTTTCCGACTTGCGGTGTTTTCGAGTCTAGATCAGCTAAGAATCAGCTTGAAAACATGTCGTGCTATGAAAACGTACTTTTCAGACCAAGCCACTTTCCGAACATGAGTAGCGAGCACCACAAAGTCAAGAAGTGGTCTTGGACAAGTGAGATGCTTGTTGTACGGCTATCCATTCCTAGCGCTGAAGCCCTAGGAGAAATAGACATCCAGAGAGATTGATAGAGTTGGAGCATTGCCGACTGGAGATCTTGAGGGAAACTGAAAGCAGCGATATCAGTGGAATGTGAAAGACAAGGTCCAATCATGCCCACTTCACTAAAGAATATTCCGCATCTAACACCTTAACCATCCGGGTGATGCTTAAAAGATGGAAGTTCGCCTTCCTGGATTGGTCAATTTCCAATCCAATATTCTCATAAGAACACATCCAGTCCATAATAGTTGCTAGCCCAGAACCCTCTGGGAGCTTGAACAATGCCCTGGATAGGTATTGAGATGAATGTAGGGCCTAACAACACGTCCAGCTTACGAAAACAGAGAATCAATGAGATTAACGGTCGCGGAAATGTAAGTTTGTTGAGCGTGTGGCGATGGCTGTTCAACCACAGTGAGGCGACTGAGGATATTGCCAAGGCTCTGGACCTAAAAGTGAGGCAATTTGTCAAGGTGCACTTGTGAAATGGAATGTCAACTCACAGTAAGTTCACCAGGGCGGATATGCAAGAAAGCACGATTCAAGAAGACACGGAGTGTGGTTAGACACTCGTATTTGTTACTGAAGTTCTCAGGCAAGCGGGTTATAAGGCAGTCAGCACAGATAGCTTTTCGTATTAACTCGATTCGGCTGGATCGAGAAAGGTACTCGGCAGGCAGCATTAACAGTAGGCGATATGAGGCAGCGGTACTGCATATCAATGACTCGCTGATGTCGGGGTCATTGATATCCAGTACTGGAATGCTCTGATTGAGATATACCAAGAAAACAGCTAAAATTATGATTTTTAGAGAAACATCAGATATGTGAGCTATAACTTACTGCGTATATTGGGCAGTTCCCAGAAATGTGCTGAATGGAGGACCTGCATTAATAGAGACTGCGTTTGTAGGCCAGACGAGGTTGCTGACTCCTTCACGTCTCCTACATTCACTGACATCAAGATATGAATAAACCTTTCTAACTGTTCATGGGATGCACGAGACCTATGCAAAAAGGGGTCAGCATCTATTGAATATCATGTGTGCAAAAGTCGTACTCTAATAATGGGAGCCATCTCTGGACAACCATGTGCATCAACGCGAGTGCACGTTCCCTCCTGCCTCGTTTCTCCAATGTAAGGCCATGCCCCCGACCTGACCAAGATGAATGGGATGTTTTGAAATTATTTTCGAGAAAAACCAAAAGATGGTCCAAGACTGCTTGCGTCACTGCCTGGTCACGGAAAGGGGCTAGATGTAGCAAAGTACGTAACTAGAAAGTTGGCTATCAGACCGATGCAGCAATGGTGTATAATTGTGCTGACATACGATTTCGATAGATAATTCAGGAAGTAAAGCTTCGTCTTGCAAAGTGACATACATCATGTCGCAAAGTTTAGCGTCAACCGAGGGAGAGGTGAGATCAGAGATATCCAGCGCATATTGGAGGCGAAGGCTTGCTGTAGCGATAACTGACAGCGGCCAGGCATTGTCGCTGTTCTCTCCTCGCATCTTCTTGAATGCCTTCTTCGCAATGCGATGCATTAACTTTTGTAAGTCGCACAATTGGCAGTATAATTCCACCCTGGCCATTTCCGTGACAGAATGCAGCGGCAACGAAGACAGGACAGTCACTGAGATCTGTGCAGATAATGCAAAGGTGACTGCCCATGAGTCACGGAGGATATTTGAACCTGCGAGGCCCATAACCCTCCTTTTCTTCCGCGGTTCTTCTTCATCCATTTTGCATTTCCCTCCAGCGACGTCGATGTGTTCCCAAGCCTCCTTCAGAGATTCAAGACCGGACTTGACGGTGTGTCCTACCTGCGTACCAGCAAGAAATGTTTGAGTAGCTTTGGCAAGATGTTCGAGGTGGACAGCGTCAAAAAGCGGCCCAGATAAAGCGATGCGGTAAAGCTCGCGCATTGCTCCGCTGCAAACCATGGCCTGGGGTATAAACGCAGTGTAGAGGCTGGCCAGGTACTCGTTCATTGTCCGTGTCTTGGTGTGATATGCTAGCACTAGATCCAAGAATGTCACGTATGCTGGAGTTGATTCTCGCGTCTGGCGCGACAAGTCAAGAAGAGAGACAGAATTTGAAATTAGCACTTACCGTCAATAATTTGGGTAGTATCCGAGGCAGAGCGGGAATAATGATATTATAGTCGATACGAGCTAAAGCCGACAGACATTCGACAGAGTAGGCAGTCAGCTCTCTTTCACCTAAGAGATGGGTTCTTGAGCCGGGAAGACTTCAAAAGGTAAAAATGACGCTACCCTGGTGTTCTTCAAGGGCCGTAAGAGCTTGGTTGATGATGTGATTGAGCACGAGCTCGGCACTCGTCTGCTTTTCATGAAACAGGCGTTCCTGGTCTACCAATGATAGCAAGGCGGCTCTTGTTGACCAGGCTTGCGCGTTCTGATCCATATGCCCCAATAACGCTTCGCACTCGGCAAAGAATTGCATTCCGGAGAAACACAATTCTTCGCTGACGGAGCCAGGAAGCTGGTTAGATCCTTGACTATACAAAGCGCCCCGATACCTTCTAATGGCTTCTACATAGGAGAAAAAGAGCCTAGGGAGGACCAGCAGGATCGAATTGTTTGACGATGCTGCGATTCCGACGGCTTTGAGCAGAGTGTTCTCCTCCTTGGAATCCCGGATTTGCCGTAAGATATCTAGACTAAATATCGTCTCAGCTCCGGCGTCATAGAAGGCATCCAAAAGTGACAGGAAAGGTTGTTGAGTGTTTTGGAGGGTTACACATTGGAGCCAATGGTCCAAATGACTTCGTAAGAAAACAGTGTAGATCTGAAGGGCGTTATCAGGATCATTCATTCATGGCAGACAAACGTAAAACACAGTACCTTTTTCTTATTTGAAGAATTAGCAAGGGAGTTTCTGAACGACGTGGTCACAGTTATTCCGATACGTGCGAAGCCTTGATCTGCATTGCAGAGCTTATAGGCACAGACTAAAGCGCCGAAGCACTCCAGCATCGTTTCTACACTAGTCTTCTGTGCGGCCATGGGCCAGATAACCGCAAGGCATGACGAAATGACATCAGAGAGGCCGCAACAAATCTCGGTATCAAGGCTCGGCGCAAGCTCAAGTAGGGAAACCAGGATTGGAGCGATAGGTATGCGGCTCAGTAATGTAGGTAACCATGCCTTCAAGGGACGGGTGTTGGTTCCATGGAGAGCTGAATCCGAGGAGGATATTACATCGTGGAGGAGAATCCAGAAACGAATATCCAGGATAGGGTTTATGGATCTGCAAATAGCAGTCTAGTAAGGAATACAAGTGATTATAAAGCGCGTACGGTTCGTTTGCCTTCTCCTTAAGCAACTTGGTCAAAATCCATTCCGCAATCACCTCAGCTTTATTGGGAACATAGAAAGAAGTTTCATCCCAAGAGTGCCTCGCGATTTCGATCTTATAAGGGCCGCCCAGAGTTGGAGGATCAGTCGCTGCTTTCAAGGCCCGAACAAAGCCTTGTGAGGACGAGTGGATGGATGACATTCCTCCCTCAAAGCTCAAAGTGTTTCTTTCGTGTAACCTGGGACTTGGCACTGAAGGTTTCCAAAAAAAAACAGTTATGCACGTGATCAGGTCATCAAAAAGGCTTACCTAAGGAAGGTACACTGCAGCATCCGTCACCGTTTGTAAATACTGTAAGCTTACTTGCTTGCGTCCGAAAGTGACTCAATGATGATTATTATACAGCTCTTTCGGCCTTCACTCAGCTCCTCCATTTCTTCTGCCCCGTCTATGACAGAGAAATGACGCAGCTTGCGCCGAGTTCTTCCAACGAGTGCTATGCTCTTCAGAGAGAAGAATACGAGGTTTTGGAGGTGGGTGAAACGAGTATACCATTCTTTTTTTCCAACTCCCTTAAATGCTAAATCAGTCTATATACCCTGAATGCGTATCAAGCCAGATCACGGATAACTCGTTGAAACTGGAGATACCCATAGAATTCGACAACCCCCGAATAGTCTACCTTGTACAGGATGACACTGTGGCCGCATCATCCTGTACCTCAGAAGCCGATACTCAATTGAGCTTCTCCCTGTCATCCCTTCCGCCCCTAATGATTAGCATGGTTTTGCCACCGTCATATCCCCTGGACAGTCCACCGCTTTTAACGTCAATTCGAGCAAGTCATCTCTGGGTACCCCAGATTTCCCGCCTACAAGACATCCTCACCAATATGTGGCAGCCTGGAGAGGGTGTTCTATATGCATGGATCGAGTTCATACGCAACGGAGACTTTCTTGACTCCTTATCCCTGATATCGTTTTCTGATATACCAATTATTCGGTAAGCTTCTGAACAGTTTCAGTGTTGACAGAATAAACCCCACTGACACGTCAACAGGATCACCCATCCTTCTCCCAGATTGTTAGCTGCAATCTTCAATGACTTCGAAGCTTCGAGCAAGTCAATTCGGTTTTCTCAAAACTTGTACCCATGCTCTATCTGCCTCACATCACATAGAGGATCGAAATGCATACAGCTCTCTTGTAGTCATGTTTTCTGCCGCCCGTGCCTAGAAGAATTTTGGAAGTTGTGCATTGTTGAGGGAGATGTTGGGAGGGTCGGGTGTCCAGATCCGGAGTGTGTGAAGGCTAATCGCGAAGCGGATGAAGACGAAGTTGCATGGGTGGTGTCGGCGCCTGAGGTAGAGCGATGGCGGTGGTTGCGAGAAAAAAGAGACCTTGAGAAAGGCAAGTCTTCGCATAGCAAATCACTGAGTGACTTAGTCGAACGTCTAGAGCCAGATCCAACAATCATCCATTGTCCAATGGCTTTTTGTCAGGCTCCTGTCGCAAAGCCAATTGGAACGGACGAAAACTCCGGTTGGGACAGACTGAGGTCATGTCCAGCATGTTCATTTTCATTCTGCGCGTTTTGTAGACGTACATGGTACCGATCGCCGTTCTGCTCTGGATCATTTCTGACTGCATTCCATACAGGCATGGACCCATTACACCTTGTCTGATCGCACACTCGGAGAAACTGGTCTTGGATTACCTGAGCCTTCCAGAGGATTCCACGGAGCGACAGACCATCGAGAGACAATATGGAAAAGCTAGCATCTTGAAACTTGTTGCCGCCTACGAAGAAGAGCAGGCAAACAAAGAGTGGCTTCAGGCATCAACGATGGCATGTCCCGGCTGCGAAGTGCATGTCGAAAAGTCACTAGGATGCAATCATGTATAATTCTCTCATTCCTCTGCCAATTGGATCTGCAACTTATGGCGTATACTGCAGATGACATGCGCCAAGTGCCGGCAGCATTTCTGCTATCGCTGTGGTGCGAAGCTGCCTGCGGGGGACCCATATACACATTTTTCGACTATGGGTCACTCGTGCTACAATAAGCTGTTTGATTTCCAAAGCGACGAGTGGCAGCCAGTAGAAGGCTTTGACGACCATTAGATAAAGTAGATTTGTATTTTGAATGTCGAGACTTGTGTGTCGAGGATGTTGTTTCAAGCGGACGATGTCTCAGCATTTCGGCGCCGGCGAGTAGAATTGAAAGCCCGCGTGTGTTTTTTTCCAGACTACCTCCCGCCTGAAACAGATTCGCCTTGGAATTGGATTTCTTGGGGCTTATATATTCGAGTTTACTTCTTGCGTCTGTCTTTCGGTCGACTCTTGTTCCAAGCCTTCATCTGCAAAAAAGCGCGAGCAGGACGACGATTTTGATTGATACCACTTCCGTGTCAATACCCGCCTACCCACATACCCTCGCCGGCCACTGCCCGTTGTATTTCTCCACGACATGGACGTCTACACCACGTCTTTTACTTATCCACGCCGGTCGCGTCCTATTCACTCCTCGTCTCACGATTTCTCCTCCGCGTCCTCCAACGACTCCTACCATCTCCAGCAGGTGACGACTACCGATGCCTCTGCCTCCGCAGATGCCGAGGCCATTCAAAAGCTTGCCCTTATGGCCATGTCTTTGCATGGCTGTCATGTTTCGTATTTCCTGGCCGACCATGGTAGGGGCTGGAACTTTCACATTACTGGTGCCTACCAGCAGGTCATGATTACGCGGGGTATGATTCTGAAAGAGTGTCCGATTCAGGTAAGCGGAATTATCCTTCATTGCCTCTTACACGGATAAGTACCAACGTGCTTTTCCTTCAGCACCGCGCAGCCATCAAGGTGACACGCTCCGAGATTCTGGACTCTCCTTCTTCGAAGCCTGCCTTGAAGCTTGAAGTCAGACGTCGACTAGACGAAATTGCCTCTCAAACCTTGGCACATATCGCGGTTGTCAACAGTCCATTGTCCCTTTCGAACCGCACCCCTCCAGATGGAATTAGCAATAGCGCTGGCTGGTCGGGTTTGGAGACAGAGCGAGTCTGCGAGCTGGTGATCACTGGGCACGAGGACTCGGTGGAACTTGCCCGAGTTAGACTTCTGGTCATGCTGGATGAATTGGTGCGTCCCGTCTCGTCATTATCTCTCTGTTTGCTAGTCAATGCTCTGTGCTAATTGATGTCTCAGAGCGGTCTACACGCCGAACTTTGCGAGATTGATCACAAGCTACATGCCATCATTGCTGGACGAAAGCGAAGTGTCTTACAATCAATACAAGAAGAGACTGCAACAAATATATATTTTCCGTCCCCATTGCAAGGCCTCATGGGTCCGGACCTCAATAATTCAGTCGGGAATTCGCAAACGTTCCGTAATAGCAACGTGATATGGATTACTGGGGAATTTTTCGGCGTTCAACGGGCGAGGGATATGCTGTATCAGGTCTCGGTCAACAAGGTACGTCTTATCTGTCCGTCTGGCGGCAGTCTCTAATGAAGATTTGTTCTTAGAGCAAGTCTGTTATCTCCCGCGACACTGCTATTCTACCTCGAAAGTTGGACTGGATGGTCACAGATCGGCCCGACGACTTAAAGACCATCATGTCCGACAATGCGACTTTCATCCACTTTCCCCCTCTCGGCAGCTCGACGAGCCTGATCACAGTCTATGGCGATCATAGAGTCAACATCCAGCGCACTATCCGATCCATCATGCAACTGGTGAGCTCTATTTTCGGCTTCACAATCATCATGCCTCAAAACTAAACAATTTCGTCAGGCCTGCCAGTATTACGTTGGGTCATTTTGGCTACTTCCTATGCAATTCAACGCGCTATTGCCTCCAGCGACACTCAATCCAACTGCAGTCACAACACTCCTGAAGCAAATTTCAATCACCACTGGGGCAGAGGTTGTCTTCAAAAGCATGTGCTTTGAGGTTCATGGGCTTGAACATGAAGTGCGGTCTGCCGTCAGTATGATAATGGAGCTTGATATTATAAAGGTGAGGATTTCTGCTTCACACCTCTGAAAATCTCTCATGCTCGCTGCAGGCCTTCCACCACGAAATTCGTTTCCAAATCGAGCTCTCCAACGAACACCGCGAATTTATCAGCGGAAAGAAGAACGGGAAAATCAACAAGATTATGCAAACTACTAATGTCAAGATCAAGTTCGAGACTTTCAATGACCACAACTTCCTAATCGACATCGCTGGACCTGATAGCTCCGTCTTGCAAGGCCTTTCTCTGCTGCAAGAAGAGCTCCCCGCCGAGATCTCATTCCATGTCCCGGAGGCATATCACAAGCGTATCATTGGTGTCGGTGGGCGAAGCATCCAACGCATAATGAAGAAATACGGCGTCTACGTTAAATTTTCTAATGCTGAGGAGTTCGCTGCCCTTGGTGGCTACAATGACAATGACGACAATGTTGTCGCTAGGACTCCCGCCAAAAACGCTATAAATTTAGATAATCTCAAACAATCTGTCATGGAATTGGTTAACCCTAAGGTACAATAATTCGTTGCTTTTCGATATTCTACAACTCTGAACACGGACTCTTTCTAGGATAAGGATTATGTTAACGAAACTGTATCAATTCCCCGACGCTACCACCGCACCCTTTTGGGCGAAAAGAGCATCTTCATACATGACATCGAGACGAAAACTAACTCACATGTACGCTTCCCCGATAAGGAAACGGCGTCGGACGTTGTTACGATATTCGGGCCTGAAAGCCAGGTGCAAATTGCTGCCGCCATGCTTCTGGTATGCTAATTAGCCTGAACTCTAGCTCCGCATCTCACATTCTTGATATTTAGGATCACGTTCCTTTCGAAGCCGATATGGCTGTTCCCCCTAGTGCTGATCTACCTCGAGTCATCAATTCCGTCGATTTCAACAACCTCGTCGAACGTGTTAAACGCGAACTGCAGGTCTCCATTGTGCCCAACATCAAAACAATGAACCCTACAAATGGAAATACCACCAGCGAGACACCATCAGAAATATCCTTCAAATTCCGGTGTCAACGGAGTAATAGCGATTTCCTCATCACCGCGAGGGAAATGTTTGAACAATTTCTGCTGAACCATAACATTCATGTCTATCCCTCACCTACCGCCCATATTCACAAAAGAGGTGATTCCTTCGCAGAAGCTTTCCCTCACTTTGACAGCAAGGTTCTTTCGACAGCAAAGACTCGGGGACATGGTTCGTATGATATCCACGATTTGGGATTATCATTGCTAATCTTTACCAACAGAATCTGTAGATATGGGACGCCCGGACGTTGGAGATCGCAGGCTTCGACTTGCGAACTCTTCGCCTGATGTCAAGGCTCTGTTTAACTCCCCGTCCTATATCTACAATTTAGAGGAGCATGAGGACCCTGAAGTCAATTATTTGCCCCCTGGTCCGGCGATCGAGTATTGGACACCATTGCAGCCCATTGTAAGTCTCAACCGATATCCTCCTTGCATGTCGATAACCATTTGTCCAGGGCTCGGGTATTCCCCATCGCACAAGACATTCGGAGGATGCAATCAAGCGGGGCTCAGATTCCCTCCTAGAAGCTAAGATAAAGGAGCAGATTAACAAGCCACGGACACTTCAAAATCGTGCCCAGTCGCTTGACTTGACGTTTTCTCTCTCCCGCATTACGGAGTCTGCCTCTAAGTTCCCCCCTCCGGAGTCTCCAACGACGTCCACCGGCGGCACTGGAGGTAATTCAAGCCCCACTTCCGCGACCGCCCCGTCATTTCCGAGCGTTTATGGTCCACCAATGTCGGCAAGATCTGCCGTCATTGGGTCTTCCAATCAGCGATCTGACCGAGCTCTCGATGAAGAAGCCATCGACGAAGTATCGCGCGTCATCTCTAACCTGGGTTTGTGAGTAATGCTCCTCACCCTATGGTAACCCAATGTACAAAAAGCATGATGTGTATGAAGATGGACAATGCTCTTGACTTGACTTCTATTCTTTGGCACACAGCAGACCGTCTGTACATACGTACATACTTTACAGCCCTATATGTTTTGTGGTTCCGATCATCTATCTGTATAACATCTTTCCTGCAGTAGTGGGCTGGCCTTATCATTATCCTCTCACTAATTGACTGTGTGGTATTACATCAGATGTCCATGGGTTGAAATGATGAAAGAACAAGAAATCGATTAATTTACGATCCATGGCACTTCGAATAATACGAAATCGAAGAAGTCTTGATCCATGAGGGACTGATACTCTCCAACAAAATCCTCTTCAACCTTCTTTCCTTGCGCACGGTTAGAACGAGGGCTAAGGTAGGTGAAATGGGTCTGGAGGACATTGAATATCTTTTTAGTCGATTTAGAGTCAGGCTGTGGGCAATGTTGTCAGTCGACTATTCTTGTATCAATGGCGTTGGTGTTACCTTGAGGACAAGTCCTATGTAGTTCGCAGGAAGACCATAACGAAGTACGCTCTCAACAAAAAGACGCACGACTTTCAGATGGACGAGGATCTGGAACGATTCGGAGAAGAATGTCCTTGCTAATCGTAATAGTTCCGTCTTTCGATGCAAATTAGTGTAAGTAAGAATCAAAGTAGATGAAAGCGTACCCAGAGTTCCTTCTCTGTTGTATCAGCATTATCAAGATCCTCTCGTTGTTTCACTAGTTCATCCTCTGAGTAAACGAAGTCGCGTACAATGAACCTAGGGGACCGATTCTGAGGACGTTACAACCACGGAACTCGGGCAGACATACTTGTTTTCCCGACACGCTTGTACAAAGTCATCGTGAACGCGTCGGAAGACGACTACACCAAAGAGGGAGAATTCCTCATCGGATGATATTAGCCTATCGAGATACGTTCAGCCTGAAGAGGGAAAGCGACGGTCTACACAAACCTTGAAGATCGCGGAACCACCATTGTCGTAAGTCGTTCATACTTTGCATTCCAGTCCTTTACGAGTGCTCTTGGAATCGGTTAATGGAATCGTCACACCTATTATGATCGTGCCTACTTCGGGACAGCCACAAGAAGTGTCTCAAGGTACTCCGAGTCCTGGATGAAGTCGTCTTTCGAGACCAAGTCAGCTAAGGACCGTACAGAGAGGTTGCCCCTGGAAGGAGATATTAGCGGTGATTCGATCGAATTTCAAAATGTTTACATCTTCTTTCGTTGCATCTGTATCAGAGACCCTTTCACAAGGTTGTAGTTGTTAAGCTTCGCCTTCAATGCGTTGTCGATTGAGGTCATTTCCTGGTATTCACGGCTCTTGTCAGGCTGAAGGACAGATTAGGCAGGTAGGCGTACCTTGCCCAGTGAATCAACGATTTCTCGAAGACCTTTCTGTACACCATAGCGTCCCTCATTCCATCTCCAGCCTCTCAAAAGATAATCATCGACGGAGTTCTCGTCAACAAGAATATGCTGCGCGAGCTTCGAGGGATCGTTATTCAAGAGGCTCCTCAATGTATCCACCGTCTTGGCAACGGTCGCCGTAAAGAACGCATCTTGCTTAGGAATATCCTCAGAGAGAGCGATGAGACTGTCAAGAGTTCCCGTCTGTTGTACACAGTGTGAGAAAGACGCGTCGTGTAAGTTGAGTATTAACCTTGAATGACGGTATGTAAAATTGAGCAAGCCCGAAAGACTTGGACTGGTGTGAGAGCTTGGCATGCAATTCCTGGAGCAGACCCTCCGCCTCGCCGTCGTTGGGCACAGCGATTAACCAAGTACTCTGATCCGAGGGCATCCTGGCAGAGTCGGAGGAGACAAGATGGGTGTTTACGCTTGTTTTATCTGCAAATTGTCTTTCTCGACCACGATAGCAATGGCATTGGCAAGGAGTCCCCTGGGCTTCAGGGCTTTTAAATCCGGCAGCTTTTCTGTGTCTGCCTTCTCTCGCCGACTCATGTCGTCGGTCAATGCTCCCTTGCTTATTTCTCCAAAAGAATTACGCGATTTTTCCAAGGAAAAAAAAATCTCCGTGCTCGATGCGTCCTGGTTCATGCCAAATTCTACCCGCAATCCGCGCAAGGAGTTCTTTTCGAAGCGCATCCCAAGTGCGCAGTTTCTTGATTTAGATGACGTATCAAGCCCGCACGAACTCGGGTTAAAGCACATGATGCCTCAGGAGAGCGTTTTTGCTGCTGCATGTGGTACTTACGCTTTGCTTGTGCTTTCCAGTTGTCGCATTGACACTTGCACAGAAAAATTCGGAATTGAACCATCATCTCATGTCGTCATGTAAGTACTTCATCCATTGTATGTTCGCGAATGACCGATTCTGCCTCAGTTATGACACGCCTGGAATATTCTCTTCTCCGCGAGCTCTCTTCATGTTTAGGTCATTTGGCCACCAGAATTCTAGCGTACTAGATGGGGGACTCCCAGCTTGGACATCGGAAGGGCTTCCCGTCGAGAGTGGTCCTCTTTCCCCCGTGCATCAAACACATTACCCAATCCCGAGCCTTGAAACTCAGTCGCTCAGAAGTACGACGCCTTCCCATGGGTTTGATTTCTGAAAGCTCATTGGCAAATGGAAGGCTATGAGCAGATTGTGGCTAATTCACTTGTGGACCCGTCAGTAATTTCGAATGCTGAGCTCATTCTGGATGCCCGCTCGCGTGGACGGCAAGTTTACCTTCGCGTATGGTCATCAGAAAGACTGAACGCCATCTGTATCAACATAGATACCTCGGACTTGACCCTGAACCACGCCCGGGGCTTCCTTCTGGTCATATTCCGCATTCTTTCTCTCTGCCGTTCAACCTTTTCTTGCGTAAAGTCGCCGGCGCTGACGGCGTCGAGTACACGACATTTCTGCCTGTAAATGACATATACAATGCACTCGTGCAAGCTATTGCTGTCGAACGTGCTGAATTGGTTATAAAAGGGGTGATTCCAGTAACAGCGAGCTGTGGAAGCGGGATGACTGCTGGTATCCTATGGCTGGGGCTCAAGCTTCTCGGTGTGGAGAAAGTCAGTCTTTACGATGAGGTTAGTCATTTTCATGAGAATCGGCATCATTCACTGACATAATTGCAGTCTTGGACGGGTTATGCATTGAGACAGACCAGTAAAATCGAGAAGTCAATGTAACAACTGGGTGCTTGTATTCACAGGGAACGATGATCCTGTCGCATTGCTCGAAATGATTACAATTCTAATTTCCCTCCAACATCGCAATATACTTCGACGATGGCAGAGATCATATACGGTCGTCAAGAATACCGCGAGGCCATCTCGAAATACACTTCGTTCTGCGAGCTGAGATTTTACTGTTACAACATGGGGATTGGTGGGCAGGAATAATATACTCATAATCTTCTTCATAACATTACGCGACAAATTTTCCTACAGCATCGATGTCAATACAGATGCCAATCAATGGCAGGCTTGCAAAACGGCCATGAACGGCGGGGGACGTCGGTCAGGCAGTTTGCCTAGAGCACGCGCCGCTGGAAACGAATTAATTGAGTATGTGCCGAGTGGCAAGGGAGACATCAAGGAAACACGGAAGAAACGCACGTCGGCCACGATATCGCACTTCAATTCGGTGCTGCTGTCCCCGTCGATACACAGTCAAGTGCCAACTAAGAGAAGAAAACATCACTGTCTGTAAAGAAAATGTAATGACTTGATCGCACCTTTCTAGTAGCAAGACGTTAAACCCCTTCTTGATTACCTCCTGCATTAATTGTTGCTGTGCGAACACAACAGCTTCGCGCAGGTCAAGAGGTTTTTTTGCTTGATTTACTTCGAATACATATGTGCCGCGAGTATCCGCATCGCCGATTATGACTATGTCCAGCTCTAAGATTATTGGGTTCAGTAAAACAAACATGCAGGCAGTGCCCAGGATCAACGCACCTTCATTTTCATAGTACACAGGAACAGGCTCTACAGACCTGCTGTCAACAACTTCCCAAGGGATCTCCTTCCGTCGAAATTTGAACATGTTTAGAAGGGGCAAAGGAACTCGAGCGGCACAAGGGGCGTGGCTAATGATATGAAAGGCGGGATTGTTCACATAACTTGGAACAACGCTCTGCCTCCTGGCTGTTTTATAATCGATTGATCAGGGAGGCCACATCACATCTTGGATGACACCGCAGTACGGCAAGGGACTGCGGTAAGTACTTAGCTGAGAAAGAGCATTTGATTGGACGAGAAACGCGTTTTAGGGGCAAATCCGGGGAGCTCCGATCCACGAAAGGAATGTTCGGCGCGTATAGATTCGGGATTCGTGGTCATGATCATTGGTATGTACAAATTCGGACGACGGAGGAGCACTGGATGGGAGAGATGATGCCAAGGCTTACGTGGGCCAGTAAATCAGTTTGGACGTTGGAACGTTGGCAGCTGTATGCAGAGTTGATCATGCAGCATATTCCTGCAGCTGCATTCTGTTGTCAAGCGATTCGCGTCACATTCGGATGTTCGGGGCCACGGCCTTGGAAATCCGGCGGCAGACCTCCCGAGCGACGAGTCATCCATCCATGAGTAATCGGCTTTCTCATTTTCTGCACACGTTACGTATCTTTACTCCTTTGGATTGTTGCAACGACGGCGTACATCAATGGCGGTGATACATATGCATGACTTGGGCGACTTGGGCGATACTTTCAATTCAAGATTTTGTGAAGAATCGCCCGGTGCGTCGGCCGTTTGAGCGAGTCCCGTGACCTGTCATAGCCTCTTGTTTGATTCTGTTGGTCTCAGGGGATGATCAATGATCGATCTAAATATATCCATCCGCTCACCCTCCATTCCGCTCCGGCGGTGCAATCTGCATAGAGCCGAAAATCATTCAAGTTTGTTAACCAAGCCTGTCCTTCGGCCTTTTTCTGCATTGGCATAAGTAATCTTTGGTGAAGCACAGACTTCTAAAATATAGATCTTGGTACCACAATATAGTGTATTTGTAACATGTTTTTACTAGGATTACATAGTAGGTGTGGGGTCAGAAAAGAATTTTGATAGATTCGCCCACAATAATGTTTGGCTGCCACAGCTAATCATCGCGGTCAGTAAAAGCTGCAAATACACTCTTGTTCAACGATAGTGAGTGACATTCTTTTCGAAGCAGACGCCATAGTCAAGCTACCATGACGGTGTTTTTTTATTGATCACGTTGACACTACCCGCTTTAAACGATCGTGAATGCAATTGCCCATGTCGCTGAAATCAAACTGACGACACTCAATAACTTTGTCTTCTTTTGTGCATTGGAGGATTGCGTGGACAACGGCGCACTGGATCCGGTGGTTGGCGAGGGAGAGTTAGTACCAGCACTACTTCCCGTCGCGTTGGAGCACTTGACGTCGGGTGAAATCTGAGAATTATTGGACAGCGTTAAGTCGGCACACTGCAGCGCAATTAATTAGCAAAAATGAGCAGTTATGGAGACAGAAGTTACCTGATACAGAGTAGCATCGCCTCCGTCAAAAACGATCTGTTCATAGATATGTTTAATATATGCACAGGAAAACAAACCAGAGGGGCGTGTCTCACTTGGATCGTTACGTTCTGACCGTTTTTGAAGCTGGTTGTATTTGCATTGGCCGAGAAATCCAGCGGAATACAGAATGCGCCTTCGCCTGTCACCTGGAAAAACGGAACGGCCTGCGAAAAGTCGTTGAAAGATGTCGGGTTCGCCTCGGAAGATACCAAAACACCAGCTATGAATCGCGGATGATGTCATAAAATCGTTGCGGTCAATGAAGAGAGTTGCTAACCAGTCCATTTGGGATGTTCGGCGTTCAGCGAAAAGAACCCCCCTGTGAGGGGGAACGTTGTGCGAGTTGCAGCCGGAGTGTTATAGCCATCTAGGCGAAATAAATGACAACTCGGGTGAAGGAAAGAGAAGTAATACCACAGAATTTGGGTTCGTTGTCTTCGTCGAATGCTCCACGCGGTGGAGGGAACTGGAGTTGAAAGTGAGCATTCACGCCAGCTACGAACAAGACCAAGAAAGCCAAGTAACGTTGCATCATGACTGCAGCTGAGAGTTGAGCACGATTTAAATGCAGTTGGCCCGTCCATCTTTAAACTCCATTTTGAGCGGAAAAAAGTTTTTTGCACTCCTGAAGTAGCTTGCGCCTCTGAGTGACTGTGCTATTTTTGACTGATGGCAACACTTAAGAGTCTATTTTTAACTTGGTATTGACGCCAAGCCTATCAACTTTAAAATACTTCCGCATCCCAGTTCAGATCGCATGCTTTGAAGGGCAGGCGAATCGACCGGACCTTACCACAGACCCGCTGCTATGCTAGGGTATACCAGAAAATGAGTGTAAATATTGTTTATGCTTTTGAATGAAGATGCGAGAGCGTTCGATGAGCCCATTACAAGAGTAAAAGCGTAATACCGCTCAATCCGAGCAAGATCGAAGTATATCCCGCAAAGGTTAGGGACATCCCTAGGCTACCAGCGGTCTGAGAGGCAGAAGGGGCATCGGAAGTCTCTGAACCATGATGATCTGTCGCTGTTTCGTTCTGGCATGTAGCATTGGGAGGCGTTGTCAAACTGCTCGATAATGTGAGGTCGGCGCACTGTTGATAGAATATACTCAATGGAGAGCGGCAGTTTCCAAGTAAAACGTACTAACCTGATAGAGAGTTCCATCTCCCCCGTCAAACACAATCTGGATAGTCACGTTCGCGCCGTCCTGAGCGCCATCTATGCCAGCGGCCGAGATGTTGAGGGGAATGCAGAATGTGCCACCATCGTCCTCCCTTGCGTAAGGGCTTACGATTTGCTGTTCTCCGCCAACTGAAAAGTTATCGAAAGAGTTCGGGTTCTCGACCGTCGAGATGATCACACCAGCTACAGAAGTGATCAGCTTATACACCAGAGCGTACCAGAAGAAGAAAAAATATCTTACCCGTCCAGCCACCGTGCCCAGAATTGATTGTGAAGAACCCGCCCGAGAGAGGGAAAACGGTGCGGTTGCTGACAGCATTATTGTAACCACCTGGACGTAACGTTAGTTGTACTTTAGCGTTGCATATACACCAGGGCTACTGACCGCAAAACTTGGGCTCATCGTCAGCCACAAACACGCCACGGGGTGCAGGATATAGAAGTCTGAAGTGGGCATTTGTGAGGCCTGAGAAAACTGCGAGGACGGTGAACAGAGTAAACAGCATCGTGAATGGTAAATGGATGAAGACTTGGAATATCTCTTTCGACCACGATTGTCGCAGTTACCTCTTTATAATAAAAATGCATTGCCATTAGCAGTGCTTCACGGAAGAGGGAGCGAAAAAAGTTTTTTACTGTATTTCAGTCTTGGCATCCGTGAATTTGCCAAGCCCGCTCATTCGATCACTTCGCTAAGGGCCCTCGATTAATGAGTGGTGGCCATGGAGAGAACCTTCAGGTCTGAGATGACGGCCAGAAGGAATCCGGAAAAATCATGATCATTGCAATGGCTCATGGGACTGACAGTTACGAAGGAAGATCTAATGAGAATGTCAAGAGTCAGGACGATGGTGAAAGGTCGGACGTTACATGTACAAGTTGCAAAGCGGGGGTTTAGTACTAGTGGCCCAAACCTCTTCCGTTCCCCATCCTACCAAAAATCACTTCACCAATGCCCAAACCCAAAACGATCGAGATCAGGTAAGCCGCATTGAACGTCCTAGGGAGCAATGAGTCACGTTCATTGTAAACATATAAATATCCAAACAGCATCTTACATGACAGCCAGCATAAGGATGTATGCCAAAAGAGCTTGAGCGGCATGGATACATCCGCGGGGAACGTCATGCGCGAAGATAAAAGGAGGGATTGTGCGAGTTGGAGTGGATTGATAACTTGGTGGCGAAGCATCCCCCTTTGAATAGAGAGACTTTTCGGAGGTGTCATTAGACGGCGAAGGCGACGCCTTTCCAGAAGGGCGTAAAGGTTGGAATGTCAACGTCAACCCTCTTAGACAGTGTTCAAAACTGAAGAAAGACAAGATACGAGTCTCACGTACGTGTGTCTCCAACGATTCTCAAGAACTCCTCGAGTCGCAGAAACCCAGCGGTCGAATAAAGCTAAGAAAAAGAGGCCGATGCAAGCACCAGCAATGGCGCCTGCTGAAACTGGCCGCCAAGCCTTGAAGATAAGATAGTCTCCTCCATAGAAATGGAAGAAAGGTATCATAGACACTCCTTCATCCATCGTGGAGCTATCGCTCATATCCATGTCCTTAGGATTATCTGTGAAGGGTGAATGCAGGAAGAGTCGAGGATGGTTGTGTGTGAGTCGACTTGATTTGTCGGAATTGCAATTTAGAGAAGCGGAATTTGCCGAACACAAGGAGGCCAAAAAGTTGAACGCCAGACTTCAGAGTGCACACCTACTGTATTGTAGCGGTCAGCAGTGGTGCGTTTGCAGACTTGGTCGCGTTGTAGCTGTGCAATAGTTGAGCGGCTGTACTGTGTTACACATCCAGTGGTTGGGCAATGATACTGCGGGGGCCAAATGAATGGAGAAGGTCGAGAGACTGCAACTTTTGTCGAGTTACAAGCGGCCAAGTTCGAAACGGTGTCCATCCTGGCCTGTGCACCGTTTTCGTAGAATAGAGAATATCCAGAGACATCCCATATGGCACTACCCGCGCAAGTATACTTGGCGAACAATCTTTGGCTTCGTGGTCACGAAGGATATGCTGGTCATCCTGTGCGTCTGAAGTGGAGAATCAAAGGTGGGTAAGACATTGCTTTGAGTGCTCGAGCAAGAACAGTAGAGGCTGCTGGGGAGGTAGATGGGATACAGGGAAGGGCGTCATTTATTCAGGAGGAAATCATCACGAACTTTCGCGTCATATTTTGTCGCGGCAACTCAAGGACCCCAAAACGCCATCAGTCACCTAATATTCATTGATTCCTCCTACCTCCTACACCCACTCACCTCATTCCCCGCGTACGCAATGCTTCGAACGGCCGTCATTCGTTCTACTAGGACGACTGTTCGACGTCAACATAGGTTCCCTTTGGCGACACTAACGCCCTCGTCCGTTGCTATTGGCCAAGTGCGATTTCAAAATACAGCCCAGCCGAAACCTCCGTTAACCCCAGAACAAGCCGCTAAGAGGGCAGCTATTGAACGGAGCGACGATCTGCAGAGGGATTGGGATGCAAAGGTCATAAAGTATGAAGAGCTCAAACCCAGGACAAATAGCCCCACCCCCGTAAGTACAGTATGCATGCCAACACTGATTCTGAAGTTCAAAACAATATCGACAGGATGTCTATCTTATTGACGTCCGTGAACCGGATGAAGTTATCCAAGGGATGATACCCTCCGCTGTCAATTTGCCGCTCTCGGTATTGGGCGATGCTCTGCATCTGCGCCGTGAGGCTTTCCTGGAAAAACATGGCTTCGAAAAGCCGTTGAAAGACCAGCAGCTTATCTTTTACTGTCGTAGTGGCATGAGAAGTACCTCCGCATGCGATGTCGCCAAACGCAATGGATACACTAAGTATGTTCCATTTCTGTGGATGGACACCAGCATTTACAATCGACTTTCCCTAGCCTCCTGAATTACAAAGGCTCCTGGCTGGAATGGGTGGAAAAAGAGAATAAGAAGCAATAATTAGGTCTTGCCTGCCGTCAGTTGCGAATTATAACGACCAGTTGGCGAGATCAGTCCACTGTAGGACCTAAGCATCCTTGTGACGCAGGAGCGACAGGGAGATTGGATTTCCAGGAAGTGTCGGCAAGGGGTGTCATGGGTCCTGATGGCTGATCAGCCAATCGCATAATTCCGGTCCGCAGAAAGGACTCAGGGCATGCCTTATATAACCTGCGCTCATAAAAGTCCGAATGCGTCTGTTGATTTCTTCCCCTCTCTTTCCTCCTTCATCACTGTAGTCCTAGCCGTCAGCTCCTCCTGCCCTTCCTCTTGGAGTCATGTACACTACTTTCTAATACCTTTCCCGACAAGCGCTTGTGATCTCTTCCCTATAGGTTTGTGATTGCTTCATTGTCCGTGAGTTGTTGTTCCCCTTGCGCATCCTCTTCGTCTCTGACCGTCTTCGCTTTTTCTCTCTTCCTTATCTTCACAGTTTGAGCATGGCAATGCTTTCCACCCTCGTTGATCTTCGCTGTTGATTCCTTGGCACCATGTAAATGTACGTATCATGATATTTATTTCTCTTTCCCGTCATCGTCACTTATCCCAGATTCTCCTCCACTCTCGTTGCCATGGACGTCCTCACCCATAGTCCCCCTATCAGGACCATCATCTCCCCCGTCACCGCGCTTGTCAGATCTATGACCAATTCTATGTCGGCTACTGGTCACCCGGTCCCCATCATGCTTCGCATTCCACCCTGCTCTTCCTTTCCTCTTCCACTGACAATCATCGATATCCTACTCATCGATCTTCCCACGCACAGTCACAAGACAAGAGTTCCCGAGTCAACTTAGGCACTGCCGTTGACTCGGGGAACGTCAAATTCATGGTCCTTCTTCCTTGGCATCCGTTGGCAGGAGGGTGCAACTTTCTGCTTTTCCGTACGCCGTCTTTCGGCAGCCAGATACGAATCGGGCTTGTGGGCTACCATTCAGGCGCATTGACGCATTTTTTGTCTTCAATGGATTGCTTATCTCGCAAGAACTTCATCTATCTTTCTCGAATTACGGTCGAACTGATCTCAACACTGGTTTTCTGGTTTTTCTGGGGTTTCCTGGACCATTTTGAATGCATTCTTCCTCACAATGTCGGCTGCCGCTTAGGCAGTGCAGAATGTTTCTCGATGTGACTACGCAAATCATGTAACATGTATCTAACGTAAGTAAATGGAATACATGATCATGGATTCTTCAATTCTGTACTTTCTTATGTGCTCGAGTACTGGCAGGCGCACTGGGATGCAAGGAGTAGCTTCGTAATTTATCCAATCGAACTTTTCGAGAATGCTTTTATTTCCATCCACCTCGAAGCCTAGCGAAAGCACAAGAGGACCACGGAACGAAAACCCTGTTTTGAAGCGTGGGGCAATAGCTAGTTGTTGGGCTTGCAGAGAAGGTGCGTATAACATTAATCAGGTAGGTATTAGTTAGAAGCATGTGCTATTTACAAGATACATTTTGTTAACGCAGCTGCGGGTGTAAGCCTGGTGAATGCGAATGTTACGTGGTTGAAGTGTTAGATGCTAGAAACTGAGAAGCGATGAAAGTCAGTACTTGCGTATAGCTTCGATAGTTCAACGTTCAACGTTGACACTGGAACATGGATTTGAAATGAGGAAATTTTGCATGGAGTCGGCATGTACCGATCGCTTACGAAATCGCCAGCCGACCTGCCCAACCCACAACGACCTCGGACCAAGCAGCGACCATTGAGCGAACACGGTTCTGCTCCAGAAACTCACAACTCAGGCAAACGAGTCTCTAGTTATGGTTTTTGACCCTTCATCTGCGCCACACCTCAAACCGTGGCTCGTCAGAACTCTTGAACCAATGTGCGACCTCACCTGTGGTTTTTTGTCAGATACTAACATTCGTATCCCAGATGCGACGCTGAACCAGGAGCACTTGCAGATTACATTCTTGCCCTACTAAAGCACAATGTACCAGAGCCGGAGATGCGGAATGAGTTGGCAGTCCAACTCGATGAATTCTTGGAAAAAGGTCCGTTGTTGTTGGCTTTCCTTCACTCCTGAATTAATTCTCTTTCTGCGCAGTAGAGTGCTCTTCGTTTATCGATACATTATTCACCGTTCTCCGAACAAAATCCTACTTGCCATACTCCGCTGTCTCCCCTTCCTCCCCGTCTTTCGGTCCAAAAACACAAGACACCGGAATCCCAATTCCTCTGGATGGACTCTTATCCCCTTCGATATCTACTTCTCCCGATCGACATCTCAAAAGAAGTATCGAGAATGACGAGAGGGATGGACGACCACCTGCGAAAGGACCCCGGCTGAGTTCCGAGGGGCAATTTTCGAGGTATTCGAACGGCCATGGTGGAAGAGGAGAAGGCCGATCAACTGGTGGTTGGGGTGGTCGGATAGAAAGGCCCCCTGCGAATGGGTATAGAGATGGTGTGGATATGTATGGGGATGTCATGGGAATGGCTGGCGGCATGATGATGTCAGGCATGAACGGGTCAATGGGGCCAATGAATGGCCGTCGGACACAGGCGTATCAGCCGCCAGACCAGAAGAGGGGGATCTGCAGGGACTACCACAGTGCGTTTTCTCAGTTTCCGCATCACGACCTTCCTTCACGCTGCTTTTTCTTCTCAGACAATGGATATTGCGCTCGTGGAGCTATGTGCAAGTACAGTCATGGAGAAGATGCCGTGGTCCCTGGACTATATCCAATGAACCCGGCTATGCAAGTGCCATTTATGTCGATGTTTGGGGGTAACCCATTCGGTATGGCTGGGGTCGGTGCTGCGTATGACCCTCACGAGGCACGGATGGATATGCGACCCGTCCCAGGACGTTCTCAGCGAGCTCCTTTACTACCTCGAATCCAACAAGACGATGGCAGTCAAGTCGTCCACAGCTCTCACGCCTCTGGAGAGCTTCCAGTTATTCAAGACCTAACTCCAATCGTTGCAGATGGAGACGCCCAACCCAACACCACCCCTCAGTTACCGCTTCCACCAAGACCACAGCCCATTACGTCTCCAGAGCAGCAGCGATTATCATTGCGTCCTGACGGATATGATCGAAATGGATACCGTGGGACGAACGGACAGCCAATGAAGGCGCCTATGGACGTCGATATGGATACTCGCACGGAGATGGGTCAGGTGGAGCCCCACCAAAATTCTCACCAGAGACCCATACGTGGAGGTGCTAGAGGCAGAGGGGGCACGTTTGGTGGCGAAAGTCACAGTTTTCGCCCAGAACGTCGCAATGACAAGACATTGGTGGTGGAGAAAATACCGGAAGACAAGCTCACATTAGAGCATGTCAACGAATGGTTTAAGCGATTCGGGACAGTCACAAATGTTGCCATAGATAGGTCGAACGCCAAGGCGCTGATCTGTTTTTCCAACCACGACGAGGCATATTCTGCTTGGAAATCGGAAGACGCTGTTTTTAATAATCGCTTCGTCAAGCTGTTCTGGCATCGGCCAATGGAGGGACATGGGCAGATTGGTACAAGAATGTTGGCAGCTTCTGCACCTCTGGTCGCAAATATGACGACAAAAGAAACACCTCCACGACCTATCGCTACCTCTTCAAAGAGTACACCTGGGCGGAAACCTTCTGCGACGCCTTCCGTCGCGGCAAGCGCCCTCGCCGCAAAACAGCAACTGCTCGAACAGCAGATTGCTGAACAGAAGGCCCTGATGGCCTCATTGGATACTGTGTCTTCGGAAGAGAAGAAGACGATCATGGCACGTCTGCGGAAGCTGGGAGAAGAAATGAAGTCAACACCAGAGCCTTCTACGGTCACGGCCAATAAGAAACCAGAGATCGTCAATGTCGGTAGTGACGATCGCGAGCGTAGGGAACGGGAGAGGCTCGACAAGGAGCTTGAAATGCATAGCGCATCTGTGGCTGTGGAAGGGGAAGAGAGCACAGAGGATTTAAAGGCAAAACTCGAGAGACTAAAGGCAGAGGTATGTGTTGTTCAGCCTCCGCTCTCCTGCAATGAGTCTGATATCTGGCAAGGCTGCACGTCTCGGCATTCCGGAAACACCTGCAGAGACATCATTTGGAGGCGCCTACCGTCCATATCGTGGTCGCGCACGGGGTGGACGTGGGTATCGTGGCGCCATGCGTGGCGGACCTCCACCGCGAGCCAGCATGAAATTGGATAATCGACCCAAGAAGCTACTTGTTAGAGGAGTGCGTCAGGAAAGTGTCCAGGCATTGCGAGACTGGTTCGAGGTCTGTTTCCAGAAGCCATCTTATATTTCTTGATGTAGCGCTGACAATATGTGGCAATAGACAACTGGACAACTGGAATCTCTTGAAACGCTTGATTCTGGGGACATCATTGTATCTTTCAAAATACGCGCTGCGGCTGAGCAGGTATGTTCCGTCAACCTGCCTGCTTTGATCTCTCAGTCTGAACGATATTGTAGGGATTAGCTAAAGGGAACAATGTACCGACGGTTGGCACTGTTCAGATTACTTGGTATACTGGCAAACCTGCAGGCCTAACATCGGATACCAAACCCACGACTTCTGTTACAGCTCCCACGGGAACTACAGAAGTAGATATGATATCTAATCCACGGCCACAATCCCCAGAGCCAACAACTGTACATTCCCCTCATGTACCTGAGGAAGAGGTTGTCACTAGTGGTTGGGGTGAAGACGGAGATGGGGAAGATGGAATGGGAATGCTCTAATTGTCGTGGAACTGTTCTTTGCTTCCCTGTATTCTGCTGTAGAATATTCTCTGACTATTATTGATCTGCAGCGAGCACCATTGTTGATCCACGTTATCTGATCAGTGACTCGTCGGAGCTGGGAGTACATACCTTGATTCCGTTCATATGCCGATCACAAAAATTCTCGCCGAGAATTAATAGCACTTCAGAAACACGAACCAGGACGTTCCTTCTCATTCCTTCCTTCTCCAAGCATGTCTTTCAGGCTTTTTAGACGTCTAGCGCCTGCTGGGCACGCGAACTCGCTTCAGTGGGGTGCACTGACCACTTGTGGACGTCGTCTGATGAGTACGATGCAGGCTACTCAAGACCCAATGACTGGCGAGTTGACTGCCTTACCGGATATCAACGTCCGTTCGATTATCTGACCACCATGAGCCTCAAGCCTTGCTAACACAAACATCAGCCTTCGCGACTAGAGATAACGCGCAAACCTGACCCGGCAGCCCCACCTCCATCCTCCAGTTTGGTATTCGGACACAATTTCGTAAGCTCTTTGCACGTCGTCAACCAATCCTTTTGAATGCCTTTTACGCCATCCAGACAGACCATATGTTGACTATCCCATGGGACGTGCTATCAGGATGGGGAACGCCACGGATCCAGCCATGTTTGTTCCTCGACCCGTCTTCAAGCCTCTTTACGCTGCTAATTTTAAATCGTCGCAGACGGTCCTTTGGCATTAGACCCAAGTTCCACGGTCCTGCATTATGCTCAAACGTTGTTCGAAGGCATGAAAGCCTACCGACATCCAGACGGCAAAGTCACCTTGTTCCGACCTGATATGAACATGAAACGAATGAATAGCAGCGCCCAGAGAATTGCATTACCTGTAAGGCCTCTGAAATAATGGCCAGCTCTTTGTCTGACCTTCGTTGCCAGACCTTCAATGGAGATGCCTTACTGGAATTAATTAAAGAGCTTATCAGAATCGACAAGCATTGGATACCAAAAGAGCCCGGCTACAGCTTGTACATCCGCCCAACGCTGAGTATGATAATCCCTCGTCGACTTTACTGCGCCCACTGATCATGCATATACCCGTTCAGTCGGCACACAAAAAGCCATTGGCATCGGGCCACCTAATGAAGCCCTTCTTTTTGTAATTTGCAGCCCAGTTGGACCCTATTATTCCAAGGGATTTAAGCCAATCGCTCTTTACGGTACCACGGAGTACATTCGTGCAGCTCCTGGAGGTGATCAGCATGACTACCATCGTTGACAGCAGCTAACATTTTCCAGGTACTGGTGCCTATAAACTAGGCATCAATTATGCTCCCGCTGTGATGCCACAAGTTGCCGCTGCTGCTCGAGGCTATGAGCAGAACCTGTGGTTACATGGGCCAGAACACTACCTGACTGAGGTCTGCTACAGTGATTTCCCTTCCGGATGATATGCTCAATAGAATCTTAGGTCGGAACAATGAACATGTTCGTCGTCTTTAGAACGGAAGATGGTGGTAGGTCATTGAAATTGTGATCTTTTTCGCCTCTGACATCTTATTTTTCCCGTTACTAGCCGTTGAACTTGTCACGCCTCCTCTGGACGGAATGATCCTTCCTGGTGTCACCCGTGATTCTGTTCTTGCCCTTGCTCGGGAACATATTGCTGGCACAAAAAAGTTGCCTGGTTTGCCAGATAACCTGATCGTTTCGGAACGTCCCGTAACAATGAAGGAGGTCAAAGACGCCTCTCACTCAGGCCGCCTCGTTGAACTTTTTGGAGCAGGTATTTTGGCCACCTCTTGTTCAGTGATCTTTCTGGAAACTGATGTACGGGATCCTTTGCGCAGGTACTGCCGCTGTTATAAGCCCCGTGGACAGGATCGGCTATTTGGGTGAAGATGTCCATATCCCGACTGGAGCAGATGGGATGGGACCCGTTTCCAGACCAATCTGGACAGAATTGGTGGGCAGACAGACTGGAGCCATCCCTAGTGACTGGAGCGTGGTTGTGGCAACTTAGAGTCGCAGAAAATCATTGCTTCAGAGACGATGTTGCATATTCCCATTTCTCTCCTTTAGGATATCTATTTCATCTATCGTAATTATGTATGTGACCTAAGTTTCAGTCTCGAGGAATTAAACAACTGTCCAAAGTAAATAACGACGTCAATGGCACATACTCTTCGTACTTTTCCCGAACATTTCCCTTGTCAGACTTCAGCAAATGAGTACTTTAGCGGGCAAGGCATTCGGGATGTATATACTGGGAGTACGCAAGCCCATATATGATATACAGTATAGTGTTCTATTGGTCTACCGAAGCGCATCTTTATGAACACTGTGAGCTATTCTGTAGGTATCACCATAAAATAGACCAAGAGGTGCAGAGATAGTATCACAGTAGTGAACATAGTAAACAGACGAGTACGCTTCCAAGCTGTAAGAATTTGCGACTTCAACTGGCATATCAAGTAGCTCACACGTGTTCTTTGGCATATAACGCCAGGGACCAAAAGGCCTGTGCCACACCGACAGCTTAGTTTTGAGAGCCACTCCACAGGTATAAGGTCAGCTACGCAAAAGAGTTTGAAACATTGTGAAATCAAAAGCAGAATGAAAATCAACCAGAGTTAGAAGTACAATGTTGGAATCGAACTCGATACACGCCGAAAGACGGCCGGATATTCCTGAAGGCTGAATTCAAGGTAAGTACTCGACAACCAAGAGAGTGGCGTATCGCGAACACAAACTTTAGCCTCATAAGTACGATTATTCCTAGTGACAGTGTCAGTGAGCTAAGAGAGAGGCATTGCGCCAAAAACAGAGTTCAAACCGAGTTTTTATCAACTCAAGAAGACTATATCCTGAGGCCCGATGTAAAGTATGCTGTATATTACATGGTGAAATAGTGCGATGTCACATACCTTGTCTGAGAAGATCTCGAGTAAGCTTCGTATGTGCATCGTTCGATCTTCCTATGATTCGAAGTTCAGTATAGCATACGTTGTCCAGTTCACGCATAGTAGAGTCTCAATGACCTATTAATCTGTAATCTGATGGAAGAGGGCACGCAAGAGTTGCCCAGAGATGTGATGTTCAAATTGGCAAAATGGGAGCAAGCCTATGGGTGGCGCAAGGGGTAGGCCTTCGCCTGCTATCTGCCAAGCCTGAACCAGTTGAATGAGAAGCTTTTTGTTATACCTGGCAGCAACGGACAACATAAGAGGACGCGGAGAGGGGGGATCGACCCTTCCGAAGCATAAATTGAGGCCCTTATTCAAAGGTGAAGCTCTCAATTTGAGTACCTTTCAAAAAATAATGGAGATCTGGATCGTGCCATAGGAAATGCCCGGTTCCCAGAGACCTTGGATTTATGAACCGACAGACACGCACTGGGGTGAATAAATATTTCACGATGTGACATCCCAGAATGACCGTATTGTCCATGGGCTTTCGACTCCGAAACCTACGGTGGAAAGATAGATAGACTGGCAAGTGAATTAGGCGGAAGAAAGAGGATTGGGACGGATAAGACAAACCCGATGTAGGCCACATAGTGCTACTAGCATCGCTGCTTCTTCAAGCAGAAGTCACCGAGGATAGGCCTAAGTACGAAGAGAAGCAAAGAGACCAGCTAATCATGGTGGTGATCGTGCTCCTACTTATCGTTACAGTTCGGGATCCGGATGGACGGATACA